>JAADYH010000778.1:0-14399 GCA_023338125.1 Phytopythium aichiense | reverse complement strand
TGGATGATGCGCATGACCGCGAACGCCAGGATGACGGCGACGACGCCGGCGACGATGGCCGCGACCGCGATCGGCGGGCCAAATCCCTCCGTCGAGTCGGTGCTGGTCAGTGCCAGAGTACACCGAGGGCCACCCCACGAGCCGGACGACAGACACTTGCACTTGCCAGACGAGCACTGACCCGTGAGCACTGTCGAGAAGCCAACGGTGCAGTCGTCGTCGGTGTCACAGCGTGCCCCGCCATGCACTTCGATCCACGGGTTGTCGTACGTCGAGTACTCGTCGATATGGTCCTCGATGAACTGCGCCGTCGGATGGGACGCAGGGTCACATCCAACGCTCATGTTCGAACTGCTCGACGTGTCTTGGTACACGCGGATGTAGTCGAGCTTCATGTACATGGGGAACTCGTCGCAGATCTTATTGGTCTTGGCATCCGTTCCATCGCCACGGCACGGCAGGCCCGGGTTCGGCGGCTTGGACCCCCAGCTCGTCGACAGCGCCACGTTGAGGATGATGTACATGGGCTCCTCGATCATGAGCTTGCGCGGGTTGGTCTTGGCCGAGTCTTGCCGCGGGTTCTCGATTGACTCGGCAGTGATCTCAAAGATGGGGATGTCCTCCACCATCCAACGGATGTACCCGCTTCTTCCCATGACCCACTCGAGCTGGTACGCCACGTAGCCCGTGTACGCCATGAGAGGGATCGGCGAGTTCGCACTGATGGCGTCCATCTGGTAGTTGAACGGCACCATCGTGTTGGTCTTGGTCTCGTTGCCCAGACGCGGTGACGAGCACTTCTCGTGCTGATTGTCCGGGTCACACAGGTAAGCACCCGTGTAGGCATTGAGCTTGGGCATGCACCCGCCTACGTCGTTGATTCCCCAGTGTCGCGATCCCTTGCCGTCGATCAGCTCCAAACTCGAGTACCCGTCGTAAGAAGCCGGACACGTGTTGACACCCTCGCAGGTGTTGCTCTCGATGCCTTGCGAGACCGACCGGTTCACAGCCGAGAACGTCTGGATCAGGTCTGCCTCGGGCGTGCAGAGCGTGTTGGGGGCGTACCGCAGACCCTGGTACCAACTGTCGTAGCCACGCTTCTCGTAGTAGTCTGTCGGCACGCCAGGGTAGTTGGCGCCTTCCGTGTCGCAAGTGCCGCCGTAAATGCAGTAAATGCTCGTGTCGTTGGTTGGCTCGAAGATGCGGAACTTGTCGGGCATGCCCGGCGCGACCTGTATCGACGTCGAAATGTCGGTCCCGCCGCCTTCCAGCAAATCGATCTCCGGCGCGCCGCGTCCTTGGTTCGGGTTGAGTCCATGGCCAGGCGTGTCGTTGCACGCGCTGATGCGCTGGAACGTGCTCATCTCTTCGTTGCACTCGTCGTATGACCAGGGCCACATGCGGCTCGTCGTGCCGGTGAAGAGCGCTCGGCCGAGGTTGCCGAGCAGCCAGATTCCGGGCCACGTCGGGTAGTAGTCGATGTTCTCGACGCGCGCTTTGCTGTCTCCCAGGTCCGGGTTGCCGCTCGCGGCCGAGACGGCGCCAGGCAGCTGCGCGAGCACCTCCATGCGGCCACCCTGGAAGCAGAACTTGTTCCACGTCTGCACCATGGCCGACCGGTAGTACATGCTGTGCGTCTCGAAGGACGGCGGGCGTGTCCACGAGTTGTACACCGTGTACATGATGTTCTCCTCCTCGCGGATCTCGATCTGGAAGACGCCGCGGCCGTCCGACTCGGTCACGGTCGACGACATGTTGGGCGAGTAGTACTCGAGCGCGGCGTTGACGCCGTCGGGCATATCGAGCGCCGTCCACAGGTGGTCCTTGCCGGCCGAGAAGTTCCGCCCGGCCACGTTGAACTCGTCCGACATGACGAGCTCCCACGTGTCGCCGCGCGAGGACGTGACGGTGCGCGCGTCCTCGGGCGTGTCCGGATCCACCCACGGCCGCAGCCCGGACCGCGTCACGATCTGCTTCGTGCCCGTCGCGCGCACGCCCTGACTCGCAGCCAGCGCCGTCACTGCAGCAGCCAGCAGCACGCGGCGCGCATGTGTCCGCGGCCGGCCGCGCGTCGAAAGTGAAGCCGCCACTAGCGCCGGCATTCTTGATAATGAGCGAGTTCCGTGGCCTGAAAGGCGGTCGAATAGAAGGCAAGACGGTCGGCGCCTTTACGTCCGATGGAGAACGCGGGGAGGCCGCGTGGGCGAAGTGGAGAGCAGGGAGCGGGTCCAGTACTGAGGCGGCCGGGCGGTCGTCGCGTGGAGCGCTGGGAGCGATCGCTTGGCGCTTGATGGTGCTTGGATGTGGCGCGCGACGGTTGTTCGCTTGTGTTTGGTCGCTGCGGAAAGCGGCAGATGCTGGCAGGGAGGGGAAGGGAATGACGGAAGAGAGACAGGTGGTGAGTTGCTCTTTTGGCGGTTTCGGACGTCACCAGCTGGTGATCAATACTGGATTCAAGATGTCGACACCCGACGAAATTGTGGTGTTCGGCAGAGACGGAGTGCTCTCTAACAGGAAAAAAACTTGTGGCTGAGCGATTTGATTGGCTGAATTAAGGAAGAGCTGAGGTTTATTGTGTTTTAATAGTTTTCGTGGCTTCGCAAATCCAGGAGGAAAAAAAAAGGAGCGAAAAAAAACTGTTCGTGCGTCCAAAAGACAGGAGAGAGAGAGAAACAGCGGACATCCGGCAAATGCACGGTGCATTGCAATCCGCAAGGCGCAATCGAAGTCGCGAAGCTTGCATCACACTCTGGGCTCCAAGCTTTCACCACCAAGGCAGCGACGGCGAAAGTGGGAACACCTCAGGGCAACTTTCGTTTGGAAGCCACTTCGATTCTTTCTTTTCGGCGTGCGACAAATTCAAAGGCATCATGCGAACGGTTGCTTCGCCAAGGATGTCGTTCTTGATGAAAGAGATCCTGATCACTGCAGCAACGTGGCGCTGGGGACCCAGCCTGAGGTGCCAAACCTCAGTTGCTTGAGATCTGATGAATTTTCTGGTGGATTTTGCTCCTTTGATCAACGCAAAAATCGCATCAAGAATCGGATTGACGCTTCCAAAACTGAGGTTCCATAAATCCGCACTGAACCTTTCTTTTTCTCTTCTGCGACCCTTACTATCATTTTATCACATAAATAGCCCAAATCTATGATATTTTCACAAACCTATGGAATGCGCGCGTCACATTCAAGTTGAAGCAAGATATCTTGTCGGCTCTGTAGCCATCTCATTCGCACCTCCTCGTCTTCTCCACCGCAAAGCATGCACCTCACTGCCTCCGAAGTCGTTCGCGCACTCGTTGGCTGCTTCTCCCAGGCCTTCAAACTCGCAGTCGAGGTGTCGAGGTGCGGTCGTGCCTGGGTCTTCACTGCTGATCAGGCGAGGCATTCGTCGCGTCTAAATTCGTATCGGGTGGCTATAAATGCCACACCAAGTCGGTCCAACTCCACAACCTGCATCACCGATACAATCGTGCCAACTCGCTGCCTGCTGACCGCAGAGATCTCCGTCTTGATGCGCGCGGACGCGTTGACACCGCGGCCTGGAGGCGGCACGAAGGCTGGGTGCCTCCCGTACACGACGCTCGACCTCTTCCCAGCACTGGCGCCTTCTCCAACTGTCCACAGACAGCAGCATCGCGAGCGCTCGCCCGTGCGAAAACCCCTCAGTAGTGTGGGCTTCGACCATGCGCTGGGTACCTCCGCACTCTTCCGCCTCTCTGGCGCTTCGTCCACCACTCCGTCCGCAGCGACAAAGCCCTTGTCCCTCTACCACCAGAGCCCAGCGCAGTTGAACCAGCAGCTCGATGACACACTCCCACGCGCTAGGGATGCGAGCGGATTCCTTGGCTCGCTACGAGCGACGACGCTGCTTGACTACGGCTTCATGCGCGAGTTCTCGCTGCTCAAGCGCAAGCCCCTGCGTGACCGCAACCTCTCGCGGCTGTCGACCGAGTCCATCTACAGCATGCGGACGACGCAGCTCGCGCTCGAGCAACAGGGCAAGCGCGAACTCTCCGGGGTTCGAGAGTGGAAGCCAGCAACGCCTTTGATCCCACACAGTAACCCTGGTGGCGTCCGAGAAAGCAGCAAGAGCGTAGACGAAACGCGACTTCCCGTCCCGACGTCACCATCACCGAGGAACGCAAACTTCCAGCCAGCCAGTCGAAGCGCTGGCAACAACTCCACGATACAGCCAATATCCCCGACTGAGTCTCCAAGAGATCCCGTCGTGCTGGCGAACCGCACAGACTTCACTCGCTCAATGCAGACGGCTGTACCATCTCCCTCGCCACCGCAGCAACAAACCCACCACGTTCCATCCCGTCCACGGCGTCCTCTACAACATCAGCACAGCGAGAGACCAGCAGGCAAAACCGACGCGGCGCCGTCGCCAAAGTCGGCTGTCCTGCTCTGGCGCGACTTGTCTGAGTTCGATCTGCGCAAATGTCACCCCGCTGTCGTCATCGCCGAGTTGCACGGCCACCTCCAGGAGCAGGATGTCGCCACGCTGTGCGTCTCAACAGGATACAACCGCACCGAGCTGTTCGCGCTATGGGCTCGCTTCAAGGCGCTGTGCTCGATCGCGGTGAGTCCGAGGGGCATCGACAAGGACACATTCCGGCGTGGGTTGCCGCAGCTCGCTCTTGAGGACGAGTTCTTCATCGACCGCGTGTTTGACATTCTCGACGCTGACGGCTCGGGCATCCTCGAGTGGCCCGAGTTCATCGAAGCGCTGAGCGCACTCGAAAAGGGCGACGCCGAGACGCGCGTACGCTTCCTCTTCCGCGTCTACGACTTGAGCGGTGACGGATCCATCCACCGCAGCGAGATCCAGCGCTTCTTCCTCGCAAGCTTACTCATCACGCCATCGGACGACGTCGTCGCGGTCGCCTCGCACATCGTCGACAAGATTTTCATGGCTGTCGGGCGTGAAAGCAGCGACACGATGCGAGTCCAGGACGCGCTCACGTACATGCACGACAATCCGGGCTCTGCCGACATCTATAAGCTGCTCGGACGCACCATGATCACCAACCACCGCTTGATTGTCGACAAGAGCGCACCTGCGGGGTCGGCGACATCTCCAGTTGAGTCGCGATGAACTGCTTGTCCAGGCATCGGTCAGACGCATCGCCAACGCCCCTATTGAATACGATGAACACAGACTCGCGATTGTTGAGACCATTCTGCATTTGATATGGATCTAGTACCCATGAGAGGGCAGCAGGTTGCGGCGTGGCGCCTCTAGTGACTGGAAATCCATCCCACGATCAGTCAGTCGCGCTACCAAATACACCGGCTGATGCTCCATCACGTACCTGTGCGAAAATGTTGGTGCTTCCGCTCTTGGCAGTACTTGGATCACCCGTTAGGTCGTTCACACCGTCATCGTCACTTTCGCCTTCATAGTCGCTTGAATGATCCGATCGCATCTTCTTGCTGCGGCCTGTGAAATGCCGGTTGCGCACGCGTGGCGGAGACACAGTCTTTTTGTCGAACACGAGCTGTTTCTGATAAGCGCGTTTGGCGCTTCGTGGCTCTGAGATCTTGGACGGGGACGGAGGAGCACCATCTTCCTCGGAGCGTTTCTTCTTCTTGGATGCGGAGTCATCTGCGTTCGCGAAAGCAACGTGTTTGCCCCGAAGAGGCGAAGCGCTCGCTGTGATCGGGGATACGGGGGGGATCAGCGGAAGGAACGTGTTGCCGCTTGAAGGAGCTGCGTGTGGGGGCGGTGGTGATGGCTCTCCCAGCATCGTTGATGACCGAATAGGCGAGCCCGGGACAGATGCACGAGGGTGCTGTTGCTGCTGCAACTCACGGTGGGGCGGTGGTGTCGCTGCATATGTCTCGTTCTTGCTGTCGCCTTCGTCGTTGTTCGCTCCCGCCTAGAGCAATCAGATTGGGTTAGTGATGCAAGGTGTGTACTTTACATCAACGCCGCTTACGTTGTAGTTGTGGAGCTTGAGTCGCGACTGGCGGCTGGGATTCTGCCGCGGGCCGCGCTTCTCAACACCGCGCACGACAGCGCGGACTCCAACGGCCAATCGAGATGTGTCCAACTGTGGAAGGTGGTGCCCTGCTGACTGCACCGGCCGAATCGGAGACAAGTCGCCATTTCCCAGGGAAGCTCCGCCCAATGCATTGGGAGGAGACGGTGGGCTTGCGTGCTTGCTTGGACTTCCCTTTCGGATCGGAGAGTAGAGCACACCAGCCTCCTTCAATGCGTTGTCACGCACGTTGCCGTCGTGAACAGCAAACACAGGCGGATCGCACGCGACTTCGAACTTGCTTCGTCCTCCTGTTGCACCTGAAGCTCTTCGATCGCGACGAATTGGACTCTGGTTCGTGCTCTTCTTCTCTGGACGTCGAGGCGCTGCCAGTGGGGGCGAGGACTCTCCACTGTTCGCGAGAGACGCGAGAGGTAGCTCGAAATCAAAGTCCACTCCCGTCGTGATGCTTGAGTTGGCAGTCACGTACGCTCGGAACGCTCTCTCCTCCGCGTCGGAAGGGCACACGGACGGGGGGAACGTCATGGCCGCGATCGAGGCGTTTGCCAAGCGCCGCTGATGCTGCATTTCCTCGCGCTCCAACTGCGCCAAGATGTCGTTTCTGCGCGCCAGTTCGTCTCCATTCAGTTGTCGGGGCGTGCCCAGCGAGAAAATGTTGGAAAGCGCGGCAGTGTCGGGCTCCGTCGTGCTGATCGTGATGGGACTGTCGATAGTTCGCTCGTCCTTGGTGTTGCTGACTGCAGAGAAGCTCCTGCCAGCAAGCTTGGACGCTCTGGCGGATGCTGTTGGAGATGCAGCCGCCATCGCAGCCGCCGAGAATTGGACGGACGGTTTCTTGGGCGACAGCGTCGGCTTTGTCGTCATCCCAGCGACTGTGCTTCCGACACGCAACTTGCTGTCGATCGAGACCTCCATGTCGGCATCTACCGCAACTTGGACAATGTTAGGATCCGAGTCGTGGACAACGCGTGTGCGCAGACCAAGCCATCGACTGCTCTCCTTCGGACCGGGCATCATCGCCATGATGACACGCCGCGCCAATTGCTTCTGGCCTGCTCCCTTCAGTCGCGGTGACTGATCAGGAATCTTGCGCGCGATGCTGCCGGGCACGTTCCGATCGATTCCTGACGCAACGGGAAGCCCTTCTTCCATGAAACAGCACCGCAGACTTGTGTGGAGACTGTCTTGGTCACTCGGCCGCCGTGAGCTGAATCTGCCGGCAACCTCAGTCGGGAACGTGCGCTGCGACCAGTCCACCGCTGTATCACCCACTTGCTGCAGCGGTTGGTGTTCTTGCGTTGCATCTTCTCGTTCTTGCTCGGCAGCGAGCAGCGCCTTACGCACGAAGTGCGTCATCTGATCGAGCGACAGCGTTGCTTTGACTCGACCTTTCGCGTCGATGGCTGCAGCGTTCGCCTCCAGCACGGCTCTCACTGTGCTAGGGAGCACGCGCACATGACATCTATCAATCATGTGGGTGAGAAATGCCCCAATGCTTCCGCTCGGAATCTCCCAGTCTCCTGTTCCTCGGTTGTTAGTGGTTGCAGTGAAGTTTGCGCTTCTTGAAGGTATACCTCGTTGGATGAATTGTGCTGCCGGGAATATCATCAACTCTCGGCCAACCTTGTCGCTCGAGCTTTCGATGAACGCGAGCAGTCGACGCAAGAATCGCAGCGATGATGAGGTGGTCTCTGACTGCGACACTCTTCTCTTCCCTGGCCTTTCTTGCGTAGTACCAGCAGCATCACCATACCCGTCCTCGTCGAGTTTCAGGATCTGCTGTCTGACGCCGTTGGATGTGGAGCCCTCAACTGTGTCAGACCGATCCAAGGATGTGGACGCTCGCGTCCCACCCATTTGTACCCCGGCGAAAACGTTATCGCTCGCCCACGCGCTCGTGCGTGTGAAGACAGATGCGTTCTCTGCCAACACCTCCATCTCCTGGAACATGGCGGTCAGTGTGTCCTCCACGAGAAAAATGCACACCGCCTCCGCGTCGTCCACTGCCGCGATTTGCTGCTCCAGCATCTGCCGCGCGCGCTCTGCAGCTGCAGCCTCCGCCTCGGCTGCCTCCTCTTCAGCGCTCTTCTGCGGCACTTGAATGACATCACCACCTGCATCGCTAGGCTCCGCGACGCTCGGATCATCGCCGTTTGCTGGATCCAGGCCAGTGTCTTGTTGGCTCATGAATGCTGCAGAGCCTGCGTGCCACGGTGAGTCAACGGCTGAAGGGTAGTTGGTGCGCTGCCAGTGGCACTGGAGCACGGGAAGAGCAAGGGGGGAAGGATGGTGCGCCAACGTGTCGACGCCTTCCACATGAGCACGAACCGTTGCCGTTTTTTGGGTTCCACGCGTTGAAACAGGGTCGTTTTAGCGACCAGTTGTCTATTTTCGCTTCACGCATCCATGACTCTGCATGCAACACAACACACAAAAACGCGTGAGCTCTCAGCATCAGCCGCCAACGCAACACGACGCAGAGCGCGGGACGCACCGTTTCTCTAATCTATGACAAGAGGAGCAGCGTTTGCCAAGGTCGCTTCGCCTTCATCCGTTCCGCCAGCGGTCTCCTTGCTCAGTCCTACTGACCCGAAGGGAGCTGCTGGTAGAACAGCATGTACGCCTCGCACTTGAGCACCTGCTCCAGTTCTACGCGCTTGACCAAGGTGTCTGAGACGTAGTACCACACTCGCGCGTCGCCGGAGCTGCCCTCGCCGTTTGCATCTTGTTGGCCTTCAGGGTCCTGGGGTTGCTGCTTGGATCGTCGAGAGCCAACCTCACGGATTGGAGAGCGGCTCACGTACGCGACGTAGTGCCCTCCACGCTTCCCACCCATGTGAACAACGACTGCGATCAGCTCATACCGAGCCGCGCCAGCCTTGCCATTCCGCTGCAGCGACGAGGCTACATATGGGAGCATGTCCAGTTGCGTGTCGAACACAATGTGGTGTGTGATCTTCTTCGTCCGGCCCAGCCGCTTCAGATGAACCGCCAGGACCTTCGGCAGCTCCGACACGAACACGCGCATCGACGCGTCGCGCAGAATGATCTCCATCTCGTCTGCGCGCTTCTTCTTGCGCGCAAAGGGACTCGAGCGTGTTTGCTTCTTCGGCTGACGTGAGCACCGTTCACAGTCATAGCCATTATTGGCGTCGACCAGCAGCCGTGTCTCGCGCACGAAGCCCCGAAGACAGTCGGTGATCGTCAGAGTTTGCCCAAAGTTGACGTCTGGAATCGACATGCTGACGATGAATGCATCTTCCACGGTTTCTGTCCGATTGCCACACTCCTGGCACGCCACGGCGCTGTGCAGACATTGTATCAAAAATCAAGCGCGTCAGTAACAGCAACGAACATATAAGCACAAGTAAACTTACGTTGTCAAAGCACCGCCAAAGAGGTTGCGCGCCAGATTCAGCTTTGAATGCGTCTTCCCAACTCGAGACATGCGCGGCATCGACGCCCGGATGCTTTCGCGCGAGCCTTGGAGCATCATGTCGTCTTCGTTCAAGTTCAGCCGCTTGGCGAGCAGCCGCTGCACCTCTTCAAGAGTTGCCGACTTGGGCACCTGCATGGAGATCGTCTCTCCCGTCTCCGTTTTCACAAAGAGCTGTTTTGTGCCTTCGTCACTGCTTTCGTCGCTTCCGTCATCATCGTCTGCGTTCACCGTTGTCGCTGAAGACACCGATGTGCTGGTATCGCTGCTCTTGGCAACAGGAGACGGCGGATCCGTTTCCTCGTCTATCGCCCACAACAAACTCATGAAGAGCTCATGTGCATCTTGCTGGTAGTCGCCGCGGAATTGTGCGAATTTCTTGCGCATCTCCTTGAGCAAAGGCGCCACAGTCAACACCGAAGACGACTTGGACCGAGGGCGAGAAGTATCGTGCCGTCTGCTTGTCTGCTCTGGCGGCTTGGGCTTCCCCTCCTTGGCAGCCGAAGCTTCAGCCAACGCTCTTCTAGCGCGTTTCTTGACAGTCTCGTGCAGCATCCTAAGTGCAATCAAGCGTTTGTCAGCGTCAGCAGGTTCGTAGCGCATCAATGTGGCTTGACTTACGTCAGGGTATTGAGAATGGGGACGTCAGCCATCTCGAGCGTGTCCTTGATATGCGTGTGCTCCGGGAAGAAGTGGGTGGCCGTCAGCAGCGCTTGAACCGACGCATTGAAGTAGCAGGTGTTCCCCAAATTGGTGAACCCCAGAACAGTCGTTGGAGTCCCGGGTGAGAGTGACGATGGAGCAACTTCTTCCTCTTCCTCCGTTGGCTTGGGTGACGGCGGTGACGACTTCATCAACCGCCTCCGCGCGCGCTCATCTCTCCCTTTCGATCTCATCGGCATGTTGAGGAGCTCGACTGCATTCCCTCTCGCTGAGCTGGTCACTGGAGACGTCACTGGCTCGACTGCTTTTCCACGCCCGCTATTATACAATCTTTCCTCGCCATTTGCTGCATCCCTGTCAGAATGACGCCGGTCGGCCGCCCCGTTGTTGCTCCGCTGCGAGTCGAGATCACCAGAGTAACCGTCGTCCTCCTCCTGTCTGCTAGCAGGGCGGTCGTCGGCGTCGCCGTTCGATGGAGCACCACTCGACAACCTGTAGCTAGCGTTTGCGACTTGCGCCTGGGTCTTGAGCTGGCGCACTCGCTTGAGGACCATGTCTTCGAACACCGTCTCGCACTCGCGCCGGTTCTCCTCCACCTTGGACTTGGAGCTGTCGGCAACCTCCATCTTGCACGGAGAGCACCTAGGGCAAGACCGCACGCATATCAGTTGCACTTTTCAGGTGGATGAAGCGCTGTGTCTGCCGATCCCAGCGCACCAGAACGTCTTGGAGCCCGCCTGGAAGCCCACGAAATGCTTCGGGTTCACCCTGTCGCCAAGAAGCAGGCAGCCGTCAACACGACGTCCAAATGCGAGCGGAAATGGCGCTGTCAGCAGAGGCCGTACTGGAAGTGCGCGCTGAAGTGCCCGGCGCTGAAGCAGCCGATGAACCCGCAGGTCACGCACACGCACAGGTCGCCCCAGTGATCGCGCGACTCCCACGACTGCAGCGCCGAGATTGGCGCACCTGCTGCCGTCGCCGCCGCCGCCGCGGGCTCCACATCACCCGGCGGCGTCAGCACCAGCGGCTTGCCTCCGCGCCGCGAGCTCGACCCGCCGCTGCTTCCACCCGCCGCGCTCGGCCCCGACCCACGGTGGTTCCGGCTCGTCGTCGGTGTCGCGCAGCCCTAGATCGACCGCAGTCAGCACATGAGTCCACACACGAATACTCCCGATCAAGGCTCTTCCCGAGCGCCGGACAGGCGGGAAAGGCCGGGCGGGGACGCACCTCGCACGCGAACAGCGCGCGGTTCTTGAGCGCGCGCCGGAACTCGGACAGGTGCAGCGCCTGGCGCACGTGGCGGCAGTTCTTGCCGGCCATCTTCTCCCCTGTGCGTCGCTCGGTCCGCTGGGTCCGCGGTCGGTCGGCCGCCTCGACTGCCGACGGACGCCCCCGGGTCACTTGACACCGGCGATTTTATGGCTGCGGCCAGTTTCTCCGCCGAAAGAGTTGCAGATTGAGAGGGGAAACTGTCGGGAAGTGGCAACCATGCCCTGACGATCATCCGATTGGCCCAAAATAGAAAGCACTTTGGGCGTCTGGAAGCGGACCTACTCCGGCTCTCACGGTACCAAGCAGTACGGTACCGGTTAAAATCGCGACACCGGTAAGGAGGGGCTATTGTTGAGATAGACACGGTGCAGAGATGATGGCGTCGCCCAAAACCTGACAGCAGCGCTGCCTAAAATTAGCGAATTCAGTGTCTTGGCGAGGACAGGTTCACGTCCTGTTTGCCCAGGTTGCGCCAGCCGACTCGTCACCGCGTCGCCCAGGTTCCGACTCTTGCTGCTTCACCTTTGGATCCCGGACACTTGATTTATGTATGCTCGTCCAAGAAAAGAATATCACCACCCCACGTGTCTCGCGCCTTTTCGCGTGTTTTCACAGCCTGAAGGGGCGTTTTCACCCGATTTCAGCCAATCAGAAACGAGAGAAAACACCCCGCGAAGATTTTTTCGGCGCGATAAGACGCCAAAGATCGCGCTGTATGGAATGCACCACCCAAAGCAAGCTTCACGAAGGGATCCCGGCGGCCTCGGATCTTATCACGGCTTCTCGCGCATGCCAGCACAGCTTCCTGGCCGCCTGATCCCGGTGGAAGCCACTGCAGCTCCAGTGGCTTCGCGCACGCGCGTTCGCCTCACTCGCTTAGTGATTCGCCAGTCAAACATCCGCACACTTCGAGCCACGTTGCAGGGGGAGAAAGAGCGGAACAGCAGCGGAAAGCGATCCGGAAGAGGAGCCCGGCCGCCTCGTGAAGTGAAGCAGCGCGACACTCAGACACACAGGCAGACAGACAGCACACAAAAAAAAGAAGCGGCGGCATGGCGGAGAAGGAGTGCTTAGACGCCAAGCACAGCGTGGCGGACGCCAAACACAGCGCGGGCTGCCGCGACGAGCCGCCGGGTGCCAAGAAGCGCACCAAGTACGCGCGCTCGGCCAGCAAGGATGTCGAGGAGCACGACGGCCTCGAGTCCGACTTCACCGAGGACGAGGGCATGACCGAGGAGGAGGACTCGTCCTCGGGCGACGAGCGCGACGACGAGTACGTCAACTTCGACACCATCCGCGCCAACCTCGGGCCGGCGGCCAGCTCGCACCGGCGGTCCGTGGTCTCGTCGTTTGTGCCGCCGGACAACCAGTGGGTGCCGCCCACGCACCCGAAGAACGCGCAGGACGCGGACTCGATCCGCCGCTCGGTGCGCCGAAACTTGCTCTTCGCCAACATCGCCGAGGAGACCCTTCAGATCCTCGTCAACGCCATGAAGTACGTCGCGTTCAAGCGCGGCGAGCAGATCATCGCGCAGGGCGAGGCCGGCGACCTGTTCTACATCATCGACAGCGGCAACTGTGAGGCGCTCATCAACGGGCGGGTCGTCGGCGAGATCGACGGCACATCCGAGCGCAACTTCTTCGGCGAGCTCGCACTGCTGTACGACTCGCCGCGCGCCGCGACCGTACGCGCCGTGACAGACGTCGAGTGCTGGTCGCTGGACCGCGTGACGTTCAAGCGGGTGCTCATGGCGACGACGATCCAGCAGCGCCAGCTGCACCTCGACTTTGTCGACCAGGTGCCGATCTTCTCGACGCTGTCTGGCTACGAGAAGATGATCGTCGCGGATGCTCTGCGCACCAAGTACTATGCGCCGGGCGACGTCATCATCGAGGAAAGCACGAGCGGCGACGACTTCTACATCGTCGAGGACGGCGAGGTGCGCTGCACCAAGGGCGACGAGGAGGTGTCTGCGCGGCTCGGGTCGGGTGACTTCTTCGGCGAGCTGGCGCTCGTCACGAACGACCTGCGCATGGCCACGGTGACGGCCGTGCGCAAGACCAAGTGCCTCGTGCTGGACCGCAAGACGTTCAAGCGGCTGCTTGGGCCGATGCAGGAGCACCTCCGCAAGCGCCAGGACCTCTACGATCTGTACATGACGGCGCAGGACAGGAGATCCGCATCGGCGGTGCATTAGCGAGGGCGGCGCTGCTCTGGTCGGGCAAGACCGTCGCTCCAGGTACGACCTCGCTATACATATTGCAAAGACGGGGCGCACCGACCAGGACACACTCGCGCAACATGAAATGCCGCCCAGCTCGAAGGAAGAGCTGGTAGGTTGCGCGAAAGGGCATTATGGATTCGTTATTGAAATATCAACTTCAATCACCATTCACGCAAGGGTGCTGAGTTGATTCAGCCAGAAATAGCGCCAAGTCAAGCTCGCAAAGGGGAACGCAGCCATGATGGCGCTGCACTTGCGAGCCGACAGGAAAAAGGTCGGAAAAGGGTGTGAAGGCGCGAGCGTTGATGAGTTAAATCGCGTTTTGAACGAAACTAATCTTGACGAATCAATAGTGCTGTTGGTGTGCTTGGCCTGCGAGGTCCTGGCGAGCTCGATTGCGGTTCGTGAACTGCATTGCCGCTGGTTCATCCACGCACCAACCAACCATCTTCCAGATGGGGATCCAACGTCTCATTTGATTCGCTACAATCCCATCAATTAATCTAGGATTGGCTAAAACCCCGATCTGGAATGTCGCGGGTCGTTGCACACAGGGTTCGGTCGCCAGCGACGCTCCATACAAACACCAAGTGAGTCCCCAAAAAGGTGCACTATAACGCGTTGCCCGTTTCTGGCTTTGTTTCCTTCAATAACGCCGCATTTAACGCCGGAGATGGCGGGCGGAACCATCCCATGGCGCCCGGCCACGGACACGCGTTGCCGTCGACAGCGTCGCGAGGCAGCCACCGCCAGAACCGCCCACCTCTGAAGTCCATTCCCGGATTTGCGCCG
>JAADYH010000777.1:0-14413 GCA_023338125.1 Phytopythium aichiense | reverse complement strand
CGCCCAGGACGAAGTGAAGACCCGAGTCATGTAGGCGCCGCACGACGCTGGCGCGACTCGCCCTCTCCGCGACCATCGACCAGTGTGCACGCGAGAACCAAGCGCACATTCTCAGCCTGGCCACTGGCGGGAGGCACGCGCGAGAACCGAGCGCGATCCCGACGTCTCCAACGCGAAGATGAGACTCGCCAGCACGTTCCATGCTTCGCATTTTGGTTGGGCCAACCTCTGTCACTATCAAGTGCATCGAGGCTGGCAGGTCTCCGCGGTGAATGCACACCGCTCGGCACCGCTCGGCAGCGCGCGGCGAGTTGCCGCAGCATCGAAGATGTCGGCGTCGCGGTAGGAACCGACTGCCAGACGAAGGGCAGTTCTACACGTCGCTCGTTCCGAGCACGTGGATCTGCGCGCCGCTTGATCGAAGGTCGATCGTCGAACACGTCTTGTACTTGTTCTCGTGGCGCCCGGAGATCAGCACCGGCCTCGTTCTTCGTTAGCGTGTGGGACTTGGACTGGCTGGCTGCTTTGTCAGTGACAGCACGTCCCGCACGATGCCGTCCTCTGGCCGTCTCAAGCAGTGAGCGCAGCAACGATGCGCGCGCAGGCTGCGTCGGGTCGACTGGCCTGGCCGACCCCCACTGCGCACTCCTGGAGTGGCAGGCGGGCGGGGGCCGCGAGGAAGGAGGCGCGCAAAAGACGCTTGAATTTCACGCGGCGAAAGTCGAAGTGGCTGGCTCGAAGCCACCGTTTGCCTCCTTCTCCCGCATTCGCTCACACCTTGCATGCGCCTCCTCGGTTTTATCAGCGCGGAGTTCCGATCGATCCAGGTCTCGCGGCATTGATCGCTCAGCGGGAGAAGAAAAACTGAAGGGCTTCGGACGACCGTCTTCGCTTCGCCGCCCAGTGTCTTGAGCTGCAGCGAGGCACATCAAGACGAGTTTTCTGCAAGTTGTTGTCTGAAGCAAAACGAATTTCGACTAAAAATAATCCAGTGTTGTTGACTGGAAAACACCGGAATCCCTTCCAATGGACGCGCGCGCCGCCGACTTCGACCTCCTGTGCGTGCTGTATGCCCTCCCCTCCAGCCTCCACGCCCGCGACTGCATGCACCACCTCGTGCTGTCATCGTGGCCTCTTCTACACGTCCATCCCCGCGGAAACGCGATCGCTGACGCTTCTCTATGGCGCTGGACAGCTATGAGCGACTGGTGGTGCACGCCAAGCCCAGGAAGAGCGCCAGGCAGCGCCGGCGCGAGGCTCCGCGGGCCAGCCGACGCCACGTGGACGCGCTCGAGAGCGCGGAAGACCCGGCACCGCCCGTGGAGCTGTCGCCCCTCGTGCTTGCGGCCGTCAAGCGCCTCGGCATTGCGCGCAACCTGCGGCACTTGGCGGCCACCTGCACGCACCGCTCGCCCCGTCGCCTTGCGGCCGAGATCGCAGCGTTGCCGGCCCGCGCGCAGCAGCTTCTGGACGCCTACACGCGGCTCCGTCGCGACCGCGCGCGCGCCTCCGCCCGTCCGAGGGACCGGCGACTGGGAGAGCGCGTGGCGCGAGTGGAGCGCATTGCCGCGAAGTGAGCGCGAGCTGTGCACTGCGACGATGGACTCTCAACTGACATGCGTGTCGCTGCGGTGCAGGCTGTTCCAGCGGATGGATCGAGGCTGCTGCGGCGAGGACGTGCGTGTGCTCGGCGACGTCCTCTTCGTCTCCCCACCCGCCGGCCAGTCCTTGATCGCGTACTCTTCGGAGCCCAATCCAGTGCCGCTGCCACCGTCTTGAGCACGCAGCAAAGATGTCAAGGCCTGGGTATCTACTTGGGCGGTGGGACTGGCAGGTTGGCTTGAATCGCCGCCATCGACTCACGGGAGGTGCCAATGGACCCGCGACTCATGAGCAACCGCGTCTCGGTGGCGCCTGCGTGGCCATCCTTGGAGAAGGCGAACCCGTGGTAGGCGCGCTGCAGCGTGTGGCGCACGTGGTCGCTGCGGGAGATCTTGCGGCTCGACGGCACGACGGACGACGCCTTGCCTGCCACCTTGGACGTGCTGATGGGGGCGGGCACGGCCACGGCCGCGTCCGACGTGTCCTCCCAGAGGAGCAGCGAGTGGTCCAGGTCGAACTTGACGACCTCCTTGGCGAGCTGCCAGTACTCGGGGAAGAAGCAGAGCTTGATGCCGTTGACCAGGTGCGCGTACGAGAGCGACGTGACGGGCACGAAGAGCAGGAGCAGCCAGAAGGGCTTGCTCTGGAACGTCTGCTCCGTCATCTGCTCCCACGCGAGGTCTGACAGCATCTGGACGTGCCCGGACACGAACGCGACCAGGATCCACAGCGCGAAGGAGCCGACGTAGAGCAAGAGGTTGAGCGGCAGGAAGCTGTTCTGGTACAGCATGAGCTTGACGTTGGCGCTGAAGACGACGAGCGTGAAGACGACGTTGCCGTTGAGCCACATGGTCGTGCTGGTGGCGTGCACGCCGTGGTTCTCCAGCGCGCCGAGCGTCACGAGCGTCACGACGAGCGACTCGAAGATGGCACCGATGACCCAGAAGAAGAAGAGCGGGCGGTTCAAGTCGGTGTTGCGCGGGCCCGTGGCGTAGAGCCTGGGGAACTTGGTCGCCAGACTGTCCGAGACGTCTTGGTCCAGGATGGACAGCGCGATGATGGGGACGGCCGTGAGCGAGATGTTGTAGATCTGCACGCCGGTCTCCAGGAAGAACTTCTGCCCAGAGAAACCACACAGTAGCGTGTACCAGTACTGCGCTGCCGTGACCAGGATGTTCTTGTAAAAGATGTAGAGCACGAGCCGCGCCATGCGCCGGTAGTTCCAGCGGCCGTGGACGAGCAGCAGGCGCTCGAGGAACCGGAACTGCGCGATCGCGTAGTCGCTCGAGTTGACGGCTTGCATGCCCTCCTGTCCAGAGATGCCGATGCCGATGTGGGCTTCTTGGATCATCGGCACGTCGTTCGCTCCATCTCCAATGGCGAGCGTCCGCACGCCATCCACATACTCCTTGATCAGGGCGACCATTTCAGCTTTCTGGGCTGGCGAAACACGGCATGCGATGACGGCGACGCAGTACTGCGAGAACTCCGCCAGTAGAGGCCGGCAACTTCCTCGAAGCGCGTACGTGAGGGCTTCGCCGTCGATCACGAGCGCGAGTTTGCGCAGCTCGCCACGCGACGCAGCGGGTGCTTCCATGTACACGCGCACCTCGACGCTTCGCGTGTTGATCAAACTGTTGAGGTGGGCTTCAATGAGCTCAGGTGCCGGGAACTGCTTGGTGTTGACGATGTGCATCTTCATCTCGTTCGTCACGAGCTGGCAGGCAAAGCCGATGTTGATGGCCGTCTCCTCCTTGTCGCCCGTGAGCACCCAGATCTTGATGCCCGCCTCTGCGAGGTGCGCGATCGTTGCCGGGACGCCGTTTTGCAGCTTGTCCTCGATCGCAGTCGCACCGAGCAGTTCCAGGTTGCTCTCGATCTCGTCCATGCACTGGTCGATCTTGTTGGGTTGGTCTTGCTTCCGCTTGGCGAGCTCGTCCAGGTTGTTTTGCGCCTCGTGGAATCGAGAGGACCACTCGGCGTAGAACTCCGGGTCGATCTCCCGGAAGGCGATTGTGAGCGTGCGCAGGCCGTCCTCGGCATAACTATCAATGTGCTGCCGCGTTTGCTCTTGGAGCTTGAAGATGTCGGTCTCCCCCTCCGTGTCCTTGGCCAAGCGGCCGAAGATGATCACGTCGGCGCCCTTGGTGTAGATGAATATCCTGCCGTTTGGATGCCGGATGAGCGTGCTCATCCGCTTCCTGGTGCTGTTGAACTCCAAGACGTCAAGCATCTCGAATTGCTGGCTGGTGCCGTGGATGTTCACATGTGCAACACCAGGTGTGCGGTTCATGAACTGGAAGCCGAAGAACCCCGCGCCAGCCACAAGAGCTTGCTCATCCGGTGACGACGCCGACAGCGTGACGACGTCCGAGTTCTCGTGCCGCTCCGGGATGACAGTGTGGCAAACGGCCAGGTGCGTGAAGAACGCATCGATCCTTCGCTGCTGCGCCGAGCCCGACTTGCCCTTCATGTCCTCAAAGAGCTCCGGGCCGTCGAAGTTGACGTATGGAACATTCGAGGTCGCCGACTCGGGCTTGATCACCGGAAGCGGCTTCCCGGCTCGACGGAGCGCAGCCAGTCCGATCTCCGTGGTGCCGTTGCCGTACGATACACCTCCGATCGAGCACTTGCGGAACTCCATGACGTTGCAAGTCAGAGTGCCCGTCTTGTCGGAGAACACGTACGAGATCTGCCCGAGCTCCTCGTTGAGCGACATGGAGCGAACGAGGGTCGGCGTATCGGTCGCTTCGTGGTAGATATGCTTATCCCACTGGATGAACTGCGCTTGGAGGTACTTGACCATGCTCATCGAGACAGCGAGTGAGATTGGCACGAACTGATACATGAGCAGTAGGTAGTAAAACAGCATGACAATCCAGTCCACCACGACGCCGCTGTCGGAGGCGTCGAGCTGGAGATACCACACGCTGTCCTTGTCGACCTTCCAAATGACGGCACCCGTCGCTCCGACAGCGCTAAAGACGATGAGAATGAGCAGTAGCACGACGATGTAGGCGTTGATGGACCGATCCATCGTGCTCATCTTGGACGGCGGTGCCGAGTTGCTCATCATGATCTTGGTGTCTTTGCCCGTGTTGACCACCACGCCAACGACCCACTCGGTGTTCCGGATGATGCAGCCGCGTAGGATCATGCTCTCGTACGGGATCGACTGCTTCTCCTTGCCACTGATCTCTAGTACGCCCTGGAAACTGTTAATGGCATTGTTTGGGGGCTCGCATCGAATGACGCCTCTCATCTTGATGAGGTTGTTGATGTCGCCCATTTCCGCGAGTGTGCACTCCATGGCCGAGCGGACCTTCATGTTCGTTTCACCGTCGAGCGACTTGGTCTCGACGTAGCAGATCCCACAAGGTGGCACGTCGGCGGCCTCACTGACTGCGAGCACGAGGACGTCGGAGGGCACCAACTCTCGGTTGTGGATCTTGATAATGTCTCCTACGACCACATTTGCCCAGGTCTTCTCCACAAAGGTGTTGGTCGCTGGGTCTAGCACCGTCGTTGGACTCGCGTTCGCGACGTTGTCTGCAATGTGGCGCTTCCGATCTTCGAGGATCGCAAACACGGCGTCCACCGTGACGATAAACATGAGCGGCGGCAGTGTGGACGGCTGGCCTCCTGTGTTGCTGATCTGCGGGATGCATTGGAGGATGCAGATGACGAGGAAGTACAAGTTGGAGAGTTTGCGGAAGGTCTCGAAGAGAAACTTGGGCAGGAACGACACCACCGTGTACTTGGACGTGACGATGAAGTTGGTGCAGAAGTCCTGCTCCGAGTTGTGCGCCGTGTCGTTCAAGTGCACCATCCGATACTCCTGTTTGGCGGCCATGATGCTCGTGCGACGCATTCTCGTGCGCCGACGGCAGTGCAGTCTTCTCCAGGCGCTTCACGTTGTGCTCCTCCAAGACTTGCTCCTCCGACCAGGACTCCTTGAGACTGTTTATAGTTGTGACAGCAACGCGAGTCGCTCTTGCGACGCCATCTCTCGGGTGCTCACTTGCCCGACGCTAATCTTGTCCGAGCTATTAATATGGCGATTCGTTGCCAACGAGGTCAGCGCGGTCGCCAACGCTGGCCACAGGAACCACCACTCCTTCCGGAGCGCGAGGCTGGAAATGGCCGCGCGATATCAATAGGCGGCACGAGCCGTTGCAGTCCTTTGGACTGCAGCGACAACCCGTTCCATTGCGAGATGTGGATATTGAAGTTGTCGAGAGTGATGATCGCTCGAGGGAGACGGCGACAGGATAGGTGCTGTCGCTGTTGCCGCACTGACAACCTCTACCGACGGCAATTGGGTCTTTCATAGCGCTGGCAGGATGCTCGAGTCATCTAAACTTATATTGGCGCGGTTGCAGATTGGAAGTCGAGTCGTGCATCGGCGCTTTGTTCTTGTGTTGTGCTGGTCATCGGAAGGTCGAAGCCCATGCCATCAGATCCAGATGCCGTCCGCGCTGATGGCGCTGGTCGTGACTCCCGAGCAGCTGAGGAACCCGCTGGCGTCGCTCCCGCTGACGCTGCTAGTGTCGTTGTGCCCACTCTCCTCTTCCTCGTCGCCTTGTCCATTGTCGTCGTGCTCGTGCCGACTCACAACATCTCTCTCCTTCACAATCTCATCAACACTTCCAGGGACCGACGCCGAGTCCCAAGCCTCGCACAGGAGCGGAGCCTCGAGCCGATTCCGAGCCAGCACCGCGCGGACCTGCGCCGTCAGCCACGCAGGGACGCTTGCGTTCATGGCGAGGTTGAGCGTCTCGAGCTGGAAGTTGACGTCGAGCGCCTCCAGCAGCGCCTGCGCTCCCTCCTGCGCGATCGAGTTGTCTGCAAGGCCGAGGTAGAGCAGCGAGCAGTTGCACTTGACGGCCTCGGCCAGCGCTTTGGCTCCGCGGTCCGTGATGCGGTTGCTCCACAGCTGCAGGTGCGTGAGCGCTGCGTGGCCGTACAGTGCCTGCGCCAGCGCCTCGACGCCCTTGTCCGAGATGTTGTTCCCGTACAGATCGACGTACTGCAGTGTCACGTTGCGGCACAGCATGGCGGCGATGGCGGCCGCGCCGTGGTCGCCGATGTCGTGCTCGCGAATAACGAGGCGGCGCACCGTGCGGTTGGTCTCGAGCGCACGCGCCACCAGCGCGCAGCCGTCGGCCTCCAGCCGCTTGTTGCGCTTGAGGAGGAAGGAGAAGTCGAGCTCGTCGATGTCTGTCTCGTTCCGGGATACGGCCTCCATCACGTCGCCCAGCGTTGGTCCTGGCGGCATGACAGACGTCAAGAGCGAGTCAGCCATGTCTCCAATGAAGTCAAGAGGTCGTCGACGAGCGTACCGGATGACGGAGAGGCGGCTCCGCTCTTGGTAGACGACCCAGGCGTCGGCACGTACGCAGACGGCGCCAGTGGTTGCAGGCCCATTGCCGCCGCTGTCAGCTCCGTATGAGGCTCGCTGGGGAACTTGCGCTGTGACCTGTCGTCCTCATCTAACGCCGTGTCGTCCTCGTGTTGGTTGTCGCTAGCCGGTCGACGCGGAACGCGAGCGGGCGAAACCTCATCCTCGGACACCTTGGCTGAATGCTGGGACGTCGTTGCGATCGATGCGCATGCATCATCCTCGGCCGGGGAGGCGTTCAGACACGCCGTGAACGGCGCGACGAGCCGCTGCATTCGCTCGCGGAAGGAAGACGTAGGGGGCTGGCAAACCGGATGCCTCGCCAGTCGTGAATCCAGTGTCAGCGGTGACAATGGCGTGAGCAGCGGCCTTCGGACGTCGAGGCCGCGGCCGTCTTCATGCAGGACGTGGCGCCAGTGCCGCTGCGACGACGCGGACAGGAATAGCGACAGCAACGGACGCACAGACCGTTAGTTGGACGACCATCCTCCATGCTTCACCGGCCAGCCAGCGTCCGAACCTGGAGGCGGCGGCGGCGACGACGCAGGTTGATGTCGGGCATGAGTATCGACGCCATGTCGCGCCGTCCGTCGACACCGAAGGCTGGAGCGAGGCGTCAGCAACAAGGCGCCGGCAACTGAGGCGCGATTGGGATAGCCAGGTCTCCTTCTGGAACGCCTCTCACCAGGTGGCGGGGACATGGAGGGCACGGAGCGATCGCCCAGGGCTGTCGGCTGTGGCGAGCCCCTAGTCGCTTGCGCGTGATCATGCGGTGGCAAACACTGAAGGCCCATGGAGGGAGGCTCATGAAGGGAAGGGCTTGTTGTCCAGATGTGCACCAGGCCGACCTCTGCCGCACTTGTCATCTGCTGGCGTCAGCACGGCGGCTCCATGTCCACGCTCATGAGCTCACTACCGTCTGCATGGATGCAAGGACGGCATCGGAGGCGGCCGTCAGTCATTGACGGCGAACTTGTGCCGAGAAGAAGATGTTTGTTTATGTTTGTTTGATGCTCTTTGTCCTCTACTTACTAGGCCGTGGCCAAAACTGCGAACGCATGCAGGAAGGAAACGAAAGCGATGGTGGCGCCGACTTGGCGCGCTTAAAATGAGAGGAGCTTCGGTCCGTCTTGATCAGTCACTCGCACGCACTCTACACACAAATACGATACGCGGCGCGGGGCCGCGTGCTCACCGCTTGCGGCTCTTGTTGATCTCGAGGATGATGGCCTGCAGCTCGATGCACTGCTCGCGCATGAGCTCGAGGTCGTACTTGAGGTTGCGGTTCTCGATCTTGAGCATGGCGTTCTCGTCCTCGAGAGAGATGCCGCTCGAGCTCGACGTGCTGCCGCTGCCGCTGCGCGGCTTCATGAAGCTCTTGGCCTTGGTCGACAGGTCGCCAAGCCGCTTGATGCTGCCGCGGCGGCCAGTGCCGTCTCCACGGAACGAGTTGATGCGGTCCATCACCGACTGCTTGCGCCGCGGGACGATGGCCGGGTCGTTGTCGTCGCCGAAGCCCTCGTCATCGTCCGAGTTGTCCATGTCGTCGACCCACTCACCGCCGTCCGCGTACTCCTCGTCCGAGTCGTTCAGCGTGTCGATCTCGTCCACTTCGTTGTGGGGAACGTCGGCGGTGAGGTACTTGCGGTAGCGGCGCTGGATCGTGACAATCGCGCGGCGCTGGAAGAGGAACTCCTTGCGCTCGAGCACCATCCGACCAAACGACTGGAGCACGACCGCGGCGCGGATCTTGTTGCGGAGCCGGCGGCGCTCGATAAAGCCGAGCGCGATCCGCTGGATGCACGTCGCCTCGTAATACATAAAGTCCGACTTCATGGCCTCCAGCTCCTCCATGACGCCGTTCTTGAAGTAAATAAGCGTCTTGCCCATCTGGTACTCGAGCGGCGCCTTCCGCCCGATGGACGACATGAAGATGCTGCACGTGCGCCGGACGTCAGGGCTGTGCATCGACGGAGGGAACATGATGCAGTAGCGCGACGCGAGCTCTTGCGGCGTCAGGCGGCTCGGGTAGCCAGAGCGCGTGATGCGGATGGCTTCAATCACACCAGCCGATCGCAGCTGCTCGACAATCATGCGCTTGTTGAACTCCGTCGGGCTCTTGTTCGGATTCGGCTTGATGCACCGGACGTAGTGCGTGTTGGTGACCGTGATGTTCTCCATGAGCTGCGACAGCGACGTCTTGAACTGGGACCCCAAGCTTTTGGGACCCATCTTGCTGCGGTTGCCGCTGCCCTCCGTCACCCCTTCGCTGCCTTCGAAGAGCTCCGTCAGCATCGACACATTGCTCGACTGGATCAGATCCAGCAGATCCTTCTGCAGCGTGTCGCGGTGCTTCTCCATGAACCCGACCGTCTCGTACGTGACCGCACCCGCGTAGTGGTTGATGATGAACTGTGTGCGCTTCACCTTCGGGAAGTCGATGTGCGCGTTCACCTCGCCGTTCGTCTTCTTCTGGTGGTTCGTGCGGATCTTGTTCACCAGCGCCTCCTCCGTGCCACGCGGCTGCCGCAGATGGTCGTTCATGAGCGCGATAATGCCGAGCTTGCCGTCAATCACGTCGACGATGTCCTTGTTGTCCTGGTACTGAATGTGGTCCCACTCAAGGCCCTCCTGGATGTACTCGTCCTCAACCGTCTTGAACACGTCCGTCGTGAACTTTTGCTGCAGCTTCTCGTTCGCGTAGTTGATGCAGAACTGCTCAAAGCCGTTGTGAGCAAAGTCCTCAAAGCCGAAGATATCCAGCACGCCGATCTGCCCGTCGATGCGACTCTCGTCCGTGCTGATAGCAGCGTTGATCTTCTGCACCATCCAGTCGAACATCTTGGAGTAGACTGTCTTTGCCAGCGCGTCCCGGTTCTCATTGGCCTCGATAGGGTCAAGCGGCACCGTCACAGCATCGTTGCGGGTGATCACCGTGCGGTTGCACAGCGCGGCCTCGATGCTCGTATTCGGCAAGCCGAACATCTTGGCGGCCTTCGTAAGCGCGTCATCGCTAGAGATACGAGATCCACTCTCGCCGCTCGGCGAAAACGAAACCTCACCGAGGTGCAGCACACCAGCAAGAATCTGGAAAAGCGTCTTCTGCGCGCGGGCGTCCAGTCCAATCAGCGAGAGCGAGTTGCGCGTTCCAGCAAGCCACTTGCTGTCGTCCAGACCGGGAATCTGCATCTCAGCAAGCTTGCCCGTGTACTTGTACGCGCGCGAGGGGTCCATTCCGAAGTCCTGGTGCTCGCGGCTTGACAGACCGGCCAACAGCTGATAGAAGATGTGGTAGTTGCGCTCACCCTCCGTGATTGACACAACGCGCGACTTCTCCAGCAGGTATGTGTCGCACTTGGCACCGATCAGCTTGCCGCGGCTGTCAAACTGCAGCTGCGTGAACTTGCCGAAGCGCGAACTGTTGTCGTTGCGCGTCGTCTTCGCGTTACCGAACGACTCCAACAGTGGGTTCACGTCGATCACCTTGGCGATCGTCTTGTCCTTGCGTCCGCCAGCGACGCTCGCCAGGTGGTTCATGACGATCTTGGTCGTCTCCGTCTTACCGGCACCCGACTCACCACTCACCAAAATACTTTGGTTCACGTTGTTCTTGGTCATGTGCTTGTACGCGGCAGTCGACGTCGAGTACACGTGCGGAGACAGCGAGTCACGAGGCTTGCGCAGGTATTGCTCGTGCAACTGGTCACCGTACAGGTTGTCGATCCACTTGTACGGGTTCACGGCGATGACGATGTCGTTCGTGTACGTGTCTGAATGGCAAATGGACGGTTAGTTCCGGTTCGATGAGCAGCATATCGTTCTTGGGTAACGACCGACTTACATGGCTTGGACGCTTCGAAGCGCTGCTTCAGGTTGAACAGAATCGACGGCTCGTTCAGGTATCGCAGCAGCCGCATGTCTTCCACGCCACCAGGGTTGTCATGCAGAATGGCAATCGGGAGCGACTCGATTTCGGTTGCAGTCGGACCAGCAACGGCACGAATCGTGTCGGGGTCCTTCAGGTCCACGACGCGCTGCTCCGATCCCCCTGCGTCCAAGAACGCAGTGATCGTGGCCTCTTTCCTGCGCTCGTTGTAATCAACGATCTCCGACAGAAGCCACACCTCTTCCTTGTCCGGAACGTAGCACTGCACGCCGGGGACGATCAGGTTCTGCTTGTTGCTCGCTCCCGCAGCCTGACGACGCAGCTGCTCCTCCTTCAGTTGGAGCTGCTCGTTCATAAAATGCTTGCGCTTCTCCTCGAGACTGAACGTGCTGCGGCGGCGGTTGCGGTTGTTCCAGTACGTTTGGCGTTTGCGCACATAGTTGCAGCGACCCGTTGATCGCTCCACCTTGCGGCGAGGGGTGAACGGAATCTTCGACTGCCCGTTGCTGTTCGACGCCGCGGCGGGAGCTGCTGTCACAGGCGCATACGAAGGTTTCCGCGCTGGCGCTCCAAACGTGTTGGTATTCGCACTCGAACCGCCGCTGGGCTTGAACGAGCTGATCGACGCCTTCGGGCTCGAGGGCTTCATGTACGACGGGGTGCTGGATGGGGCGGTGGGCGGCGCAATGGGCTTCAAGTTGTTGCTCGCCATAAAGGCAGCCAGCTTGCTCTGGTTCGAGTCGGACCGCGTCTTGTTGGCGTTGCCCACGGCCGGCGGCTGCTTCTTCATGAAGTCGTGCAGCTTGTTGCCCGCGTTCGATGTCGCAGCCGGTCGCGAGGTCGGAGAGGTAGACGCTGCCGTCGATGGCGAAGAAGAAAATCCACCAGTGGCCGGCTTGCTGGCGCTCTTGGGGGAGAAGACAGCCTTTCGCTGCGCAAACTGGCCGTTCGACTGCAGACGCCCTCGCGTCGGCTCGGACTTGGGGGCTGCCGACTGGACAACCGGCTTGTTCGGCACTCCAGATGCTAATGACGATGGGGAGACCGATTTGGCGAAGCTGGAAGTTGGACCAGTGCCCGGTGCCGAAGCCGGGGCGGAGACCGTGTCAACAGCCGGCGGGTTCGAGCGCATAAACGCCGCGAACTTGTTGCGGACGTCGCTATTGCCACCGCCCGCGGCCTTGGCCACAACCGGCGACGGCGTGGGCTTGGGTGGGGTTGCCACCGGTGCCGGCGCGGGAGAAGCCGCGACTGCCGGCGGGGGAGCCATTTTCCGCGGGACGCTAGACTTCTTAGGCGGCCCAGCCGGTCTCTGGACGTGCTCAAGCGGTGAGTCGTGCGCGGCTGGCATCTGGCTCAAGAAGGCGTTCAGCCGGGACGCGTTGGCGCCGCCGCTGTTGCTGCGCGTTTCCTTCCTCGGCGGCGGGGGCGTCGCGGGATGCGACATCGGCGGCGGTGGCGAGTCCGGTGACCGAGGCGAGTCCGGCGAACGAGGCGGCGGGGACTGCGGCGACTGCGGAGAGAACATGAGCGACTGCACCTGTGGCGACATCGGCGGAGGCGTCGACGGCGGCGTGCCCTGCGGCGACTTGGTGGGCGTCTTGCTCTTGGACGACTTCTTCTTGCCGAAAAAGTTGCCCTTCATGAAGGACGTGAGCTTGCTGTTGCTGGCCTTCTTGGTCACGGGCGAGTTCTCACGCGAGCTGCCGGTGGAAGACGTCTGCGACTCCGAGTCCGACAGCGGGTTGCTGTCCTCCTCCTCGTACGGCCCCGTGTACCCAACGCTGCCGAACTTGTCGAAGAGGATCGAGAGCGTCGCAATGACAGCCACAAAGTCGCTGTCTGCGTCCAGCACATCGTCCGGCTGGAAGAGCTCGGCGTCGCGCAGCCCCTGCGCGCGGCACCACTCGAGGAAGAGCCGGATGTTGGCCTTGGAGTGGAAGACCGTGTTGAGCTTGTTGACCTTGAGGTTCGCGGCCGGGTCGATGGCGTTCGCGAGCAGGCACAGCATCTGCCCGTCCTGCAGCATCGTCGACAGGTGCTCCGTCGGGTCGGCCGCCTGCTCCGTGACCTGGCAGATCCAGTCCTGCAGCTCCTCCATGCGCCTCATGGTCGCGGTCCGAGACTGGCGCGGTGCCGAAGGCTACAGCAGTCGAGTGTCCGAGACTGGCGCTCGATCGGTGGGGTTGGCGATGCTTCCCTCTGTCACCGACAAGCACAGCTCAGTCGACGGCGGCCTGTCCTGGTCCTGTCCTGTCGGCCTCTTACTTCCTTCCGTCGGCGCGCCAACTGCGCAAACGTCGCTCGCTCGCTCTCTTGACGGTCAGGCGCGCGCTCCACAGGGAATGGGCCGGCCGGACGCTCGCGCGCGCGTGTGGCAAGCGGCAGGGGCGGCGGGGGACGCGGGGACGCGCAGGGCCTCGACACTAGCGCGGCCGTCGGCTTTTCTCCGGTTTCGGCGAATGCGCCGCGAGGGAGCGACTTTCCCTCACGTTCTTGTTTCTTTCCACGGCGGCCGCTGGCTCCTGCCTGCCCTTTTCCGCGGCAACCGTACCAGTATGCAGGTACAATACGGACGGGTGGGTGTTCCCCGAAACTGACTCCCTGTCTTGCTTCGGAGGTCTTGAGCTCAGTATGGCGGAAGAACCAGAGGGCATGGGCTGCCCTAGCCCCAGTCCGCCCGCAACCGGGCGATTTGACAACTTGACACTCGACAGAACAGGAATATACAAGGCATCGCTTTTGAAGAGTGGTGGTGCTCTCTTTGACACGCCACGCCTCGCTGCCTGGCTTGCTTCAGGAGCCCAGTCTGGACTGCAGAGCCCAGAAGTGAAGTGGGGTCCCGATATTGCTGCGTTGCCAATGGATGTTGCTGGCGAAGTTTGTGGCCGGCAGCTGGCAGTCGCCAAAGACCCCGCACCTTATCCTCCTCGCTGGATAAGGGTGCGACCTCCATGTGTAACATGGCGCCAACCACGGTGTGTCCTGCCGTGTCCTGTTGAGCGCATGTCTTGGCGGGAACCGTCTGGCCCCTCAGCCGTTTACACTTGATTCCAGTATGCTGTAAAGGTTTGCGCCTGTGATGCGTCCGGCAAACGTATCGTCTCGCCAACGAACCGACGGTCGTCTGGCGGTGGTTATCTAGGACTATCGAATCGAACGATCGAAATGCGAACGATCGAAACGACCTGGTGGGTGGGTGACGGAGAGAAATCCTTCCCACCCACGTTGCATGGAGAGAAGACCCGCGTCACCCTCGAGCTCGAGCAAAGGCAGCAATCCTCCCGAGACCCATTAGTCTGGCAGCGAGCAGTTCGAGGATGTTGATGGCGGCGTTGACGTCGCGGTTCCAGAAGTTGGCCCTGCAAGCACTGTTGGCACAGCGCAAGACATTTCTGTTCTCCCGCAACTCGAGCTCGCCATCGTCGTTGGTGGCAAGCAGACGCGCCTTCTCCAGAGGGCGGTAGCACCGCGAACACAGCTTGCTGGTCTTGTACTCGTCCATCGGCACCACGGTCGCTCAT
>JAADYH010000776.1:0-14426 GCA_023338125.1 Phytopythium aichiense | reverse complement strand
TCCAGTTCTTCCGCAACGGCGCCAAGTGCGACGAGATGCGCGGCGCCGACCGCAAGGGTTTGGAAGACCGCATCCAGAAGTTCTACGTCGAGGTCGAGCTACCGGAGGAGGAGAAGCCCAAGCCAGCGGGCGGCGAGGCGGTGGGAAGCGAGGGCGGCGATGACGGCCTCCGTCAGCGCAAGCCCCAGGTCACGGCCGTCACCTCGGTGGCGCAGTGGGAGGCGCTCCTGGCGCAGAATCGCGAAGCCACCAACGCGGTACGTGTGAACTTGTTGAGCTTCAAGTTGCAGGTGCATGCTTCTCGGGGTAGCTGTTATGTCGGTGTCTCATCCTCGCCAGAGTGGGTGGCGGCGAGGATGCGGCGGCGGGGATACCTCGGATCTTTGTGTCGTGGCTTGATTCTTGGGATTGGATCGGCACGTGGCTAACCGACTGACCTGTCATGCCGTGTCGATTCGAAATGCACTGCAGCTGGTCGTGGCGTTCACGGCGACATGGTCCAAGGAGATGCGGCCGGTCTTTGAGAAGCTGAGCTGCAAGTTCCCGAACGTGGTCTTTGCCTCGGTCGACGTGGACGAGCTCGAGGTGAGTGAATGGCAGTGCCAGCGTGGCACCGCTGCATGTCTTTGGCCGGCCATGTCGCGGCGACTAACCCACCATGACGCTTACCCCTTTATGCCGATCCGCAGGACGTGGTGGACAAGTACGAGGTCTCGCAGCCGCCCACGTTCAAGGTGTTCAAGCGCGGCGAGGTCGTGGACGAGCTGGCCGTCGCCATCCGCTCGGTGCTCGAGACCCTCGTGGCCAAGCACGCGGCGTAATCGCCACTTCATTTCAAGCGGCGCGCCACTCAAGGGTCATCCATCCATCCATCCATCCATCAGGTCGTCGGTGGCACCGGCGCCGGCGGTGCGCCAAGGAACAGAGAGAGAGAGGGCGGCTTACTCGAAGAAAGTGTCTCAAGCGCGGTGCCGCACCTGTTTTGTCTGCTCTGCTGCTTCATGAAGTCATGAAGTAGCCCGTGTCATGAACACCAGGCGGCGCGCAGTGTCCCAAGCCGCCCGTGCGTAACGAGCCATCTGTCGGCGGACGCATGATCAGACTCCAGCGCACCCATTTGGCCGCCGCCCGGGTCCGAGCGCTGGTTGGTCGGCACGCACAGACGGACGGACGATGGTCTGGTCGGGCGATTACGCCAGTGGCGGCGCCGCAATGTGCGCGTGGTGGGTGGAGTCGGTGGAAGACCGCGGGCATACAGAGCGCGAGTCGGATGGGTGCGCGTCCAGTCCAGCGCGTCGCGGCTTGCCCGCTTTTCTTTCCCCTCCGGCGCCATGATGCGCGAGCGCCGCCAGTGCAACGATGCGAGCCTGCCATTCGCTGGGAAGGCGCCCGCATCAAGGCGCCGACCCGACCAGCCGTTCCATTTCCTCCTCTCCGCAAAGCATCAGTGAAGACGCCCGTCACTCGCACACACACAATGCGGAGCGCATCACTCCTCTTTTGGCGCTTGTCGTTTTTCTCCTCGGCCTTTTGCTGTGAGGAAGGAAGTCCGTGATCAAGCTCGAGGGGCCAGTATTACGGATGCAGCGTAATCCTCCCGCCAGCTGTTCATTCATACTTTTTTCAAGTGGTTGCGACACCACGGCGCTCTAATAGGTGATTACCGATTCCCCCGCGCGGTTTCCTCAAAATGGACGGCACAATCATTCCCCTCGATTATGGAGTAAATCACCCCGCATTCAGCCACCGCGTTCCGCAGGGGATGCGGTCCCAGAGGTTTCCATTCCTTACAATATCAGAACGATTGCTCGCACCCAGATGCCAGCCACCTCCAATATATCAACTCTCGCAGGCGCCGACCCAAGCCGTGGAGGAGCAGGGAGGGAGGGCTAGGGCCGCCGCCACTGGAAACAGGCACTGGAGAACGGGCACCGCTTGTCTCTCGAGGCTCGAGGCGCGAGACTCGAGGCGCTCCAGCGGCATCCTTCGCCCCATGCTCACTTCGCTATTTGTCGCTCGCTCCTCGCTATTTATAGCAGCAGGCGCACCCACCGCCCGCCGGTTCACAGTCTTCCACCTGCCACCTGCCGCCTGCCTTCCCCCGGCTGCCGGTCCCCGTTCTCAGCTCCGCGCAGGCCCGCGCGTTATATTTACCCCCGGCGACCGGCGCATTCGCAGACGCCCGTCTTATTTCCAGATTCCCCCCACCGGTCCGAGCAGAATGGCGGTCTTGCTGCGCGTGCTGGCGCTCCTGGCGGCGCTGGCGGCCACGGCGAGCGCGGCCGCTACTAAGAGCGGCAACCTGCGCGGCGAAAGCGCGCTGGCCGAGCCCGTGCGGCCGATGCGGCAGCTGGCGGCCGTCTGGTCAAGCCCCGACGCGAACAACATGGCGCGACTGGAGCCCATCGACAAACTCACGGGCGGCGACGCCACCGTGGTCTTCGTCGACCGCGACAGCGGGCCTGAGGCGCAGACCAAGTCGGCCGTCGTTTTCTCGTTCGACGTGCTCTCCAACGCCAACTGCGTCGTCAGCGTGTGCGGCACGCAGCGCAAGTGGTACACTGGCGCGTGCGAGAAGTGCTTCGACCTGCGCGTGGCCAGCAAGTCGGGCAATCCGGACGAGAATGGACTCATCCGCGGCATCTCGGCCGCCTACGTGGGCTGGCAACCTGTGGCCGATAACCTGTACCTCAAGTTCGACGCCACCAACTTTATCGACGGGTCCCCGTGCGAGTACAAGATCCTGTCGGGCAGCAAGTACATCCGGGAGGACGCCATGGTCGCCGGCGCCAGCGCGTCCGCCGCCTCGTCGGGCCTGCACTGAGGCGGAGCGCCGACTCGTGCGGAAGCGACCCGCGCCACGGCGCGCTTGATGTATCGCTGGCCGTGCTGGCCTTCGATCGGACATGCTGCGAATATAAAGCTGTACCATAGTTACCTTCTAGGAGTTAGACCCAGACCCGCGCACTCAGCACTTTGCCGACGCTATTATTATCTCCTTTCGATCACGAGCGCATTTGCTTTCACACAATCTCCCAATCTCCTGCCATCCCGTTCCGAGCGTCGTTCCCGTTTCGCCCTGTCGGCATGTCACGGCACCTTCCATTCATTCCTCTCCGTGTTGGACAGCATTGGGTGACGTCGGCACGAGAGCGCAGAGCAACATGCACTGCCGATCATCATTCAGCATCATGGCCGTCGCCGTCTCGAGCGGCCGGCCGGCTGGTGGACAACACGCATGGGTTCGCTCTCGACCGACTGGTCACGGATGTCCAGCGCATTGGATCGGGCGGAGAATCATCTCCAACTTGTGGTGAGGACCGCGAGTATGAATGGATTCTCGATCGAAGATCCGGGAAAGTGGGTACACCTTGCCTTGCCCGCACCTGCCAGCATGTGCCAGCAAATGGAGGGGTGTACCCTGACAGGGTAACTGGAGGGGTACGGTACCCGAAAGCGGAAAGCATGGTGCCGTGGACTGGCTCTCAGACGTCAATGTGGATCGATCGAATGAATGTAGAGGCACGCCATGTTCAGACCAGAAGGCGTGGTGGAACGTGTAACCGCGGGGGTTACACGTGTTGCTGAACTCAAGCCGTCGCAAGCAAGCCTGCTGATCAGCAAGACTTGGACCTGCTTCATTCCCATCCATCCGCGTCGCCCCTTTCGTCCGCCCAATCGCCTTCACCGCCCTCAGCCCTGTGTCGCCCTGAACGTCGCGCTTGCTCGCGCCTTCAAAGTTTTCTTCCACAAGGAGGGGGCGCCGCCATGCGTGTCTTCCGCCGCATCCATCCCACTTCAGAAATGACCGTCAGCGTTTTGAACAGCTCCCTCGTTCTGCTGCGAGAGGTTACACGGCACGCCGGGGTTACGCGCGCGCCGGCAACCCGAGTCCCCGTCGCACTCAACACAGCTGGCCGTCCCTCGTGCGTAACGCTCCATTCTCTCAGTCCGTGTGAACTGCAAGTGTACAGCTGGCGAGAGGCACAATATTCCTGCCGTCCGTGGTGGGTTCCAGCCAGCAACAAGACACCAGTTGCCGCACGCGTCCAGCGTTCAGTGTAGCGTAACCCGCTTTCCAGGGTTACTCCGTTGCCGCCGCCCGTGCGCCGGCATTCCATCTTCACCGCGGTCACTCCCGGTCTCCTTCCTCGCCTCGGGTCGACGCCTGGGGACGCGACGACTTGCAAACACCTAAGCCCAGCGGCGGAGGCGACATGGCGAGCGCGGGCGTGACGCGCATGGGCCCGTCGGGAAGCGTGGCGACGACCATCTCGGCGCCGGACGAGCGCGGCGGCGTCGTGTCGCGGCGCGTCCTGCTGGTGCTGCGCGCGCTGCAGCTGGCCACGTCGGCCGTGGCGCTCGCGCTGTTCGCCGGCGGGTTCAAGGGCACGAGCGTGTCGGTGCCCGACGGCGCCGGCGCGTACGTGGACGTGACCGTCTACTACGGCGGGCCGAGCGTGAGCTTCGCGCTGCTCGTCACCTTCTCAGCCTCGCTCTTCTGCGCCGCGTGGGTCGCGCTTGTCTTCGTGCTGCGCTGGCCCGACTTGCCCGGCCGCTGGACGCTCGGCGTCGACGCGGGCTTCACCGTCTTCCAGCTCAGCGCCGGCTGCGCGCTCGCCGGCAGCGACTACGTGCGCTACTGCGACCTGCTGGGCTCGCACGTCGACTGCGCGCTGCTCAAGTGCGGCGCCGGCCTGTGCCTCGCCGCCTTCGTCGTCTTCCTTGCGTCCGTCGGCTGGACCGCGTGGCGCATCGGCGCCTGGGGCTCCCACCGCGCCGGCCGGAAGGACACGGCCGCCTTCAGCGCGCAGAAGGCCGACGTGCGCCGCATGCGCGGGGCCAGCGCCGCCACGCCCGTCGTGGTCAAGATGCCCCACGAGTACGGCGACGTGGAGATGGACGCCATGGACCAGCCCGCGGGCCACGCCGACTCTCCCGACGCCGCCTACTACCACCGGCAGCCGCCGGCGCCGACCTCTCCATGACGAGCGACAGTCATGCGACCCGCCAGCAGCAGACAGCCATGCATATCGTAATAATACCACACCTCCTCAAAGGAATCTTCTTGCCTCGGACGCCGCGATCTTCCGCACCAGTCGCGTCCCTTCGCCGCCAAAATCCCGAGGTCCCGAGACCCCAGCATCTGCCGTCTCCGAGCTCCATATCCAGATATCCTGCGCGCGAGCCCAGCAAGTCGCCAACGAGTCCGCCTCCGCCATGACGACCGGCGCCACCGAGACACTGGAGCAGCACGTCCAGGTCGAGACGACTGCGGCCGCAGTGGTGTCACCGCCGCGTCGTAGTCGCGCGCGCCTGTGGCTCGCCGCCGTGGGCTTCCTGCTGGCCGCCGCCGTCGTCCTCGCGGGTCTCCACGCTCCCGACGTGCACGCGCACCGCCTGCAGACCGCCGCGGCCACACGCCGCCTGCGCAACCTCCAGCCCGCTGCCGCCGCCATCGATATGCCCAAGAAGTACAGCAAGAAAGAGCCCGAGAACAAACTCAGCAGCGCTGAAAAGAAGGAGCAGCGCAACAAGGGCGTAGGCGGCCGCTAGCGACGCGCAGGAGCGCAGCGTAGCGTAACCAGCTCGGGGTGAATCGAAACGTGATGTTGCCCGTGCTCTTCTCCGTCTCCACGCCCACCACCTTGGCCCTCCCCATGCTTCCCAACCGGATCCTGAAGCGGCACCACCTGGTGTGCACCACACGAACGTCCAGTCGGAACGAACACTTTTGTTTCTCCTCCCTTTTGCGTCTCACGGTACTTTCGCCTCGCCTCCCGACCGCACACGTGGGTGATCGACCGGTCGATCGGCTCACTTGGCGCACTCGGATCGCTCTCCTGCTCTCCTGCTCTCCTGCTCCGCCGCCGCCGCCGCCATGGCGCTGCTCCCGCCGTCGTTCCTGGCCGGCCTGCTGCTGGCCTTCCTGCAGATCCGCCTGCGCTCGCACCTGAGCGTGGCGGCGCGGCTCGTGTCGGGGCTCAGCTTCTTCCTGCCGCCGGACGACGACCTCATCGCGGCGCTCAACGGCCGGTCGCCCGGCGCCAAGCCGTCCGCCAAGGCGCAGACCGCGCCGCTGCCCGCCGCCGACAAGCTGGCCGCTTTCTACGTGCGCTCGGCGCAGACGGAGCCCGGCGTGTTCGCGCAGACGCTCTTCTACGAGCTCTACGAGATGCTCGTGGTCGTCGTCACCTCGGCGCTGGGCGGCTGCGCCGTCGGCGACCTCGTGGTGGCCCTCGCGCCGCTCTTCTCCACCCAAGACGCCGCGCCGGACGCGTCGCCCGGCGCCAACATGGCCGTCTACGGACTCTTCTCGGCGCTTCTCGTGTCGCTCTGGTTCCCGCTGCAGCTGCAGCGCGCGCAGGGCCTGCTGGCCACCTACGAGGCGCGGCTGGCGCTCGCCGTGGCCGCCGTCGCCTTCGTCGTCGCCGCCTTCGCCATTGCCGCGCCCAAGAGCCTCTTCGACTTCGACGTGGAGGCCGCCGCCGACCTGGCGGGCCGCCGCCTCGCGCTCGCGCTGCGCGCCTTCGGCTTCGTGGACGAGGACTTCGTCAACATCTCGGTCGCCACCGAGGCCGCGCGATGGGGGTTCTTCGCGCTCACGGCGCTCACGGCCGCGAGCTTCGCGTCCACGCTCTTCCTGCCCTCGTTCCGCTTCGCGCGCATGTACATGGCCATGACGCGGCGCTCGGCGGCGGCCGGCCCGGGCGTCAAGCCGCTCGTGCGGCTGCTGCTGCACCTCAACATGTGGTCGCCCATGCTGCTCGCCGCGCTCTGGATGCCCGCGCTCGTGCAGCGGCCGCTTGTGGACGCGCTCTCGCTGCTCTCGCTCGACCAGTTCCGCGCGCTGCGGCTGTACCTCGTGCTGCTCGCGGCCGCGCTGCGCCTGCTCAGCTTCCGGCGGCACCTGCAGTTCTTCCTGCTCGAGCCGCGCGACACGATGGCCGCCGCGCTCGTCGAGTCGGGCAACGGGCCCGTGGACGGGGCCGCCATGCAGCGCGCTGCGCGCCTCCAGTTCAACTACACGCCCGTAGTCGCCATCCAGTACCTGGCGCCCGTGGGGATGCTCGTGGCGTCTGCGGCGCTGCTGGCGCGCCAGGGCGGCACGTCGCTCGGCATCCAGCGCGCGATCCAGTGGGCTGTCACCTCGGCGACTGGTCTCTCCTTCCCGGACTCGACGGCCGTGGCGGTGGACCTGACGGCCATGCCGGACCTGGGCGGCTTCCGCTTGGGCGACGAGCTGACTCGCGAGAGCGCGGCCAAGCTCCTCAAGGGGATGGCCGCCTTCCCAGTGCTGCTCCCCGATTTCTATGCGTCCGTGCTCGGTTTCCTCGTCTGGTTCGTCAGCTTCTCCATGCTCGTTGTCACCGTCTGCGGCGTGCTCTACTGGAAGAGCGTGTCACCCGTTCAGAGCTTCACTGTGAGCGGCGCCGCCGCCGCCAAGAGCGGCAAGAAGAGCGGCAAGAAGAGCCTCAAACTCAAGAAACATTAAAGCGCAGCCTCCGGACGCCTCGAGCGCCGGGCTCGACCGCCGCCCGGCAAAGGAATAGACATTGAGACTGAGAGAGTGATCACCAGCGTTCCTTTTGGTCACCATGCTGCTCGTATTGTACAGTTCGCGAACGCCTCTGGTCGAGGGGCTGAGGCTTCGAGCGTGACTGCCAAGGTGGCTTCAACAGCAGACTCCGAGTCGAGACGGACGCCGCCCCGTTGAGGTCACCAACTGCTCCGACTCCTGGCAGGATCAGTGGACTTCACCGATGGAGATCCCGAGGCGTCAGCAATCAATGGAGGCGTTCACCAACACTCCGGTGGAAGTTGCCTCTAATGTGGTGTGGCCCACTCCACACTCTTCTCATCAGTGAACCACTGCGATCTTCCGGCATGAGACGCGTGGGCGAGTCGCCCGCCGTCCATGCTGCCGGCGGGTTGCGTGCATGTCTTGTGTTTGTATTGGTTCTGGTCAGTCAAACTACACTGCGTGCCTGCGCCAGCCGGGCTCCGCGTCGCCCGGCCGCTCCCGCACCGCTCACGATCATATCAAAACGCTCTCCTGCTCCTGCTCGCTGGCCGGTTGGCTGGCTGGTCCTCTAGACCTTGGGGCCGAAGGTCGAGTAGTCCGTGTGCTCGTCGCTCACGTACTTGGCAAAGTTCTTCTGGAACATGCCGGCGAGCTTCTTGGCCGTGGCGTCGTAGGCGGCCTTGTCGCTCCAGGCCTCGCGCGGGTGCAGCACCTTGGGCGAGATCTGGCCCAGCGCCGAGGGCACCTCGAAGCCGAAGACCGGGTCGGTCGCGAACTTGGCGTCCTTGATGGAACCGTCCAGGATGGCGTCGATGCAGGCGCGCGTGTCCTTGATGCTCATGCGCTGGCCGACGCCGTAGCCGCCGCCGGTCCAGCCCGTGTTGACGAGGTAGACGGACGTCTTGTGCTTCTGCAGCTTCTGCTGCAGCAGGTCGGCGTACTTGGTCGGGTGCAGCGGCAGGAAGGCGGCGCCGAAGCAGGCCGAGAAGGTGGCCGTCGGCTCCGTGACACCGCGCTCCGTGCCCGCGACCTTGGCCGTGTAGCCCGAGAGGAAGTGGTACATGGCCTGGCCGTCGCTGAGCTTCGACACGGGCGGCAGCACACCGTAGGCGTCACACGTGAGGAAGACGATGTTGGACGGGTGGCCGCCGCTCGACGTGGGCTCGAAGTTGGGGATGTGGTAGATGGGGTACGACACGCGGCCGTTCTCCGTCTTGGACGTGTTGTAGTAGTCGGGCTCCTTGGTCTCCGGGTGCACCCACGTGTTCTCGAGCAACGCGTCGCGCTTGATGGCGTTGAAGATGTCGGGCTCGTTCTCCTGGCTCAGGTTGATCGTCTTGGCGTAGCAGCCGCCCTCGAAGTTGAAGATGCCTTCGTCGTCCCAGCCGTGCTCGTCGTCGCCGATGAGGAAGCGGTGCGGGTCGGCCGACAGCGTCGTCTTGCCCGTGCCCGAGAGCCCGAAGAAGAGCGCCGTGTCGCCGTTCTTGCCCTTGTTGGCCGAGCAGTGCATGGCCATGATGCCCTCGAGCGGCAGCCAGTAGTTCATCATGCTGAAGATGCCCTTCTTCATCTCGCCGCCGTACCACGTGCCGCCGATGACGGCCAGGCTCTCCTCGATGTTGAAGCCGACGAACACGTCCGAGTTGAGTCCGTGCTTCTTGTAGTCCTTGTTGGTCACCTTGCAGGCGTTGACGATCGTGAAGTCGGGCTCGAAGCCCTCGATCTCGGCCTTGGTCGTCGGCCGCAGGAACATGTTGGTCACGAAGTGGTGCTGCCACGCCAGCTCCGTCACGAAGCGCACCTTCTTGCGAGACGCCGGGTTGGCGCCGCAGTAGCCGTCGAACACGTACACCTTGTCGGCGGCGCCGTAGTGCTTCTTGACAGTCGCGTACAGCTCGTCGAAGACCTCGCGCTTCATGGGCTGGTTCACGTTGCCCCACCAAATGTGCTTGTTGGACGGCGCCTGGTCCACGAAGTACTTGTCCTTGGGCGACCGGCCCGTGAACTTGCCAGTGTCGATCGTGTACGTGCCGTTGGCCACGAACTCGCCCTCGCCGTTGCGCGCCTCGTGCTCGGCGATCTCGTCGTAGCTCAGGTTGCGGAACACCTTGGTCGTCGCGCCCGTCACGCCCAGCTTGTCGATGCCCAGCGCCTGCGCCGCCGCGCTCATGAACCGCGGGCGGAGGCCGGCCGCACTGCCGGCCAGCACCGACGCGGCCGCCCACCCGCGCTGCACGCGCAGACTCGCGCGCAGACTCGCCGACAGCATCTCGCGAGCTTGGAAGGGGAGGGGGAGGGGAGGCTTGGGGGACGCTTTGGCTCGGAAAGGAGGCGCGCGAGGGCTGCTTGCTGCTCGGCCGGCAAATTGCGATGTGAGCAAGCGCGCAAAGATCGCGGGCGGGCGGGCGGGCGTTTGCGTACCCCCCGGGGGGTACGTGAGGCGTGTTACACTTCTTTGGCGCCCGAAAAACGCCGAAATGCGCATGCCGACGGCTTTCCCCAGGATACGGTAGGAGGATTCCCCGAATTCCCGCTAAACCTGTTTACCCTGTAAAACAAAAGGTCGCCGCGACGGCGCGTTTTTCGACTTCAACCAAGCAAGCAAGCAAAGCCCGGACGACGGCACGATGATTGGCGGAATTGCGGGTGGATTTCGCCAATCACGTGCCTCGATGTCCCCCGAGAATGCTCTTGTGGCCGACGCAGTGGCGTCACCTCATCGGCGGCCGCATAGACGCGTCACGCGCGCGCTGCTTGGACGGGGTCTGCTTTTCCCTGTGCTGAAACAGCCAATCGTGTCTTTGTTGTGGGCATTTTTACGATTTTTACACAATACGATTTCTGACGGAAATCAAATAGTCTTGAACTTCAAGCCACCGGTTGTTTTCTGTTCAGGTCCATGCGTGACGGGCCGGCGTTGCGATCAAATTGTATGGCCCGGAGCAAGTGCAGGCCCACGGGAGCTGCGGCCGGACAGCACGGCGGCGTCACCGCTCCGCGCTGGCGAAAGGGTCGACGCTGTTGATTCAACGCTCGGGCGTCCGCCGGCGAACAAAGTTCAGACTGGCGCTTGCTCAATCCGCGGCGCATCGTGTGCGTTCATACCAAACGGGTGGTGGGCGTGTCGACTCAACACATCCTGTGTGCGTCACGGAGCCAACGTGAGATCTCACGATTGTGGTGGCGTCGCTGCTGCCAGGCGCTCGTGGAAAATCAATGGAGGCTCTCGTTCCCCGTGTCGTCTTCGAGCAAGTCCACGATCAGCTCGCCTCGAAACTCATTCTCAAGTTGAGAGATTATGCCATACCATTATTTGAAGATTCTCAAAAGAATAAATAAAATGAATGGTCTGAACACTAAAAAATTATTCGGCCTCCAACTTGAAGAGCTCCATCGCATTCCGAAACCACATCCAAAGATCGCACGAGTCCCGCGTCACGAAGACGGTGGTGGTGGATGATCCCGCGCGATGCCTTCCTGGCGGCGCTGTGTGGCGTCTACGCCGCGGCCTTTGGCTCCATCCGCGCGCAGATCCACGGGCTCTTCGGCCGGTGCGGGGGCCCCTTCGTCTCGCCAGCGACTGTCTGGTGGCTCCTGGATGACTCACAGCTGCTGCTTGACACGCGCAGGGACGGACTGGAGCCGGTCGATGCGTTGCTTGACCGCTTGCGGCGCGAGCGCGCGGACGTGCGGGACGCCGAGTCGCCGCTGCAGCGCATCGCGGCGTACCCGACGCTGGTCTGGCTGCACGAGCCGCTGGGGTGCGACCCGTGCGTGCTGATGCAGCTGCTCGCCTTCGCGGGGCTCACGATCGCGGTGCTGGGCGTGGTCTTGCCCACGTGGCGCTCCGCGCTGCCGCTCGCGCTCCTGTGGACGTGCTACCTGTCGATCGCGCAGTGCGGACAGACATTCATGCAGTTCCAGTGGGACGCCTTCGTGCTCGAGGTGGGCTTCCTGTCCATTTGGCTGGCCCCGTGGTGGAGCCAAGCGGCAAGGTATGGAGGACCAGCGGCTAGAGATGGAGAGCCAGCGGGCTTCCAGCCCTTTGCTCCTCCACGCGGCGTCGTCTGGGGCCTGCGCTTCCTGTTTTTCAAGTTCATGCTCATGTCTGGCGCGGTCAAGATCCAGGCGCGCTGCCCCGCGTGGCTAGAGCTCTCGGCGCTCGACTTCCACTTCGCGACGCAGCCTTTGCCATTGCCGCTGGCTTGGTACGCCCACCAAGCCCACGTACGTGTTGTCCGTGCTCGATGGTATGGTCGTGGTGTGCCTGGTGCTGATCTTGATCGTTTCGGCGGATGACCAGCCGACTGTGAACCGCTTGGCCGTCGCCTTCACGCTGCTTATCGAGAGTCCCTGGACGCTTCTCGTCCTCGCACCGCACCCCGCGCTGCGACGACTCAGTGCCGCCATGCAGACCTTGCTGCAGATCGCCATCGCACTCACGGGCAACAACAACTTCTTCAACCTGCTGACAGTCGTCGTCGCGTGCACTTTGCTCGACGTTGAGCACCACGATGACGCCTCGATTCAAGGTGGAGTCTCCGCTGGTTCTCAAGAATGGAGTGCTCTCGCGTGGATACGCAAGGTGGATCGCGTGTGGCGCACGTTTCAGACCCATCGCGGAGTGTCGGCGGTCGTGCTTGTCGCTGGCATGGCATTTTGTGTCAATGCGTGGCTGACAGTGATCGATGTGACCATTCGTCGACCGCCTGCCGATGCTGCTTCCTTCGAAGCCTGGCTCGAGGCTACGACGGTCCGTTTCCTCCCCAGCGTCGAGAACGTTCAGCACTGGTTGGCCGTGATCCTCCCCCGCGTTGTTCTGTTCGCTGGAGTCACTATCCTTGCGGCGAGCGTGCGGCAAGTGGTGACCATGGTCACAGAGTGGCGTTCGAGCAATCGACACAGCAAATGCACAAAGTCACGGCCAGCCAGTCGCCGCGTATTGGCTATCGGCGTATTGTTCCTCGTGTCGAGCTCGCTGACCAGCATGTGGGTGTTCACGTCGAGTGTGATGACGCTGTCAACACTGGACGGTCCCTTCCAGAGCTCGTTGCCGCCGTTCGTAGCGTCCGTGTACCTGTCAACCGCACGATTCCGAGTCACGAGCGCGTATGGGCTCTTCCGGCGTATGACCGGCGTCGGCACCTTTGAAATCGGCGGCCAGCAGTTCAGCGTCGTTGCGCGTCCTGAAATCATCATTGAGGGCACCGACGACGGAGGAAAGTCGTGGAGACCGTTCCATTTCCGGTTCAAGCCGGGCGACGTGCAAGCCCCACCGCGCCTGGCGGCTCCGTTTCAGCCCCGACTTGACTGGCAAATGTGGTTCGCGGCCTTGAGCGACTACCACAGCGCGCCGTGGCTCGTCCACCTCGTCGATAAGCTACTCGCGGGCTCCACCGACGCGAAGCAGTTGCTGGACGCGTCGCTGGATCCGTTCCCGCTTCACCCGCCGGACGCGATCCGGTGCCACTTGTACTACTACGACTTCACGCGGCTCGATACGTCGTGGAGCCGACGGATCCCCACCGCAGGGTTCATCTCGCCAGCCAACGGGTCGTCTTCCCCGTGGTGGACGCGGACGTTCGCGCGGGAGTTCTTGCCGGTGCTGGAGCGCGGCAACCCATCGCTTCGCGCGTTCGTTGACCACCACTGGCCGCCCCAACCGCCCTCCAAGGCTCCGAAGCCCCCGGCAATCGTCCAGTGGCTATGCGAGGCCAACGAGGCGCCTCTGTGGGCTGCTGGCGCGTTGCTCGCGGCGCATATGGCCATGCGCGATCTTGGTGGCGAGGAGTCCAAGTTGAAGCTGCTTTGACGCCACCCTGACGTCCGCCTTGACCACCAACACCTCGGCCTCCGCACCCTCCCTCCGCCTTGACCGCCGTCACCTCCATCGCTGCTGCTGCCATGCTGTCTGTCTGTCTGTCTATCTATCTATCTTTCCTTTCTCGAATGGTTCGATTCAAAGTGTGCCTGATCTCGAACCGACCGGGCGAATATGCAATTTCGACTCATGAACTCAATGACCTGATGACCGGGCGAATATGAAATTTCGACTCGTGCACTCAATGACCTAATGACCGCGGCGTGGTTCGGCTTTCGCCCTTGCCTGGACACGTAGTCGCTTGAATTGCGTGCAGCCGAACACGCAGCAGCCGAGTGGTGTACAGGCCGACGCGTGCAGGCACAAGATGCTGCACCAGAACCGGCAGGCATCGCAGCGCGCGCAATTGTGGCCATGTTGAGCAACTGCGGTCGCCTCGTGCTCCTGCACCATGATCACAAACTTGCGCGTAGAGACACACAGGGGGGTGATGCAGCCCGCTCCACAGGTCGCCACGTGCTGCATCCCGTGCATGAGAGACTGCATCATGGTCGAGGAGGGCGAGACTGCGAGAAACGTGGCTGCGGCGGCCGGGCTCGCATTGGCCGCGAAGAGCGGCACACCCTCAGGACCCAACGTGTCTCCAACTGACCTTGGTCTAACCGCAGCCTCGCGGCGCACTCGCTTGGTCCTCGGCGGTACGAGCGCCGAGGACGACAGAAGAGACGGCGGCGGGGACGCGCCAGTGTCTGACACAGCGGTGTCGGCACGGGGCCGCTTGCGCTTGGTCGAGATCTGTCACGGCAGGTTGTCAGGTGCTTTGCATGAGGATCGTAGCCATATGTAGCATATATGCGCAAACTGGCCTGTTGAGATTGCCGTTGGAGTCTTCGTTCGCGCCTGCGGTTGCGCTGCTTCTCTGCTCTCTCCGCAGCGACTTCTCACACTCGACGAGCAGCATCAGCATGTTCAGCGAAGCGTTCGCGTCTCGGTTCACAGTCGTACCATGGCAGCCATTGGATCGACAATGGAGTACACTGTAGACTTTGACGGTTCGCTCGACGCCGTCCTTGCACTTGC
>JAADYH010000775.1:0-14433 GCA_023338125.1 Phytopythium aichiense | reverse complement strand
GCGTTGCGGTTGTGTGAAGTGTTGAGGTGGCGGCGGCAACGAAGCGAGTGGTGTTGCTATTCTGTGCTGATTGAAAAGCATGGGCAAGTGAAGGCGTCAGTGCTAGTCATAGACACGCGGATTTGAATGCCTTACAACGTTGATTTGACGCCGACCATGTGGCTGCAGCCCATTATTAATGTGCTCATCTCTGCTGTGTTGCACTGGCGTTCACTCACTCCGCGCGAAGCTGGCCGAATCCTGTTCGCGTTCCGCACGCTTACGCTGTTGGTGGCAAGGTGGAAGTGCCCGCGGTCGGTCCTGGCACCATCTTGGCCATGCGCGTGCGCTTAGCAGGCGGCTCCTCGCCCGAGGAGGACTGGCGTTCTTGTTGCTCGATGAACAGGACCGATGACGAGTTGCTCTGGGGGCCCGATCGCTTCAGGTCTGCTTGGGCCTTGCCCGGCACGAATAGGAGAGCTTGGCGGTGTTGACGAGTCGGTGATTCTGCTGTGGCGTCGGTTTTGGCGCTTTGTTGCGCATCGTCAGCGACGGCGACAGCGTGCGTGCTGGATGCCTGAGCCGTGCCCTGCTGTTGCGGCGCCTGCTGCGTGTCGTGCTGGATTTGCGTTGCCTGCGTCGGAGGCGGCGAGCGCGGCGCGTCCGATGCGCCACTGGTCACGTCGGCAGCGGCATGTGCAGTGCGGTCTTCGACGCACGCGCGCGTTGCAGACGCCTGCGGCATGCCGTTGTACAAATTGAAGTTGAAGATGTGCCGTATCTCATAGACCGTTCCTGCAGTAGTCACCAACGCGTCAGATCGCTCGGCGCGCCATCGCGGTGACGAACGTTCGCTTTGCATCTTACCTGGCGTGAAGAGCGAGAGGTCGCTGCGCTCCCATACAGTCAACCGGCAGATCTCGCTGCCGACGATGTTTAACGGCATCACCTCCAGCATCTTGCGCACTTCGTCGAACGACTCGGCCGATTCCGCGTCGATGAACTCGAGGTGCGTTCCGCTGTAGCGCTCTGGCGTGGCGAGCAGTGTGGTGAGTCCAGTCCGAAATCAGACTCGTCCATGGCGGCGTGTACGCACCAGTGGAGAAATACTCGCCGCGCAAGAAGCACAAGCGCACCGCGCAAGTGTTGCCGCGTGTCGGGCCGAGCGAGGACACGAAGTCGGCCAGCCCGCGCACCGTCGTGAAGACTCTCTCTTGCGCGTCAAGTTGCCCGCGCAGTCGGCGGAGCTGTGCCATCGTTGGTGCTCGTTGGCGAATGTGCTGCCTGCCTAGCACCAGCGCGTTGCGTTCGCTCGTTGAGCCCGTTGCTTAATTGTCGCATCGAGGGGCAGTGCGACACCGAGCACTGCAGGGGTTGCGCACCGTCGCCCATTCTTGACATTCACCACTTGAGTCCCCGCGACGTGGTCAGCTTGGGTCGGTCGTGGAAGTGCTGGAGAGGCACTTCGCGTTGGCGTTCGTGCTACGATGGTTCACCACCGGCAACTGCTGCTTTCGTGTTGGCTGGTGTCGGCGGCGCGCGCTGGTGAGCGGGACGAGTCCAGGCGCCAGGAGTCCAACCGCCAGGCCGAGCTGACCACGCGCGCGACGCCGACCTCGCAGGAAGTCAGCGCATTGGATGAAAGCGATGCTGAGTCGTCCAGTGAGCCGATCGCGACGCTGTGGCCCCGCGACGTCGGGCGCTTGCGGGAGTGTATTAATCCTGACGGCGTTGAGTTCCGCGATGAGCTTGGAGACCTCGGGCGATGCTCGTGCAGCGGTGCTTGCCTGCGAGGCAGGTGCGAGAATGCGTCAGCTGGCGTCTTCTGCGACTCCTCCAACTGCGCCGTTCGCAACGGGTGCGGCAACCGCTTGGAAGAGCTCGACTGTCTGCAGCTGATCCCGACGCACACTGGGCTGGGCGTGGCGACAACCGTTCCGCTACCTCCCGAGACTGCGGTTGGCGAGTATTGCGGTGTGCTGCGCAGCGGAGCCGCGTTCACGCAGGAGATGCGCCGCGCCGGATTTGGGTTCGAGTTTGCGGAGGCGAGTGCTGCAGGAGACCATGTCTACGTGGACGCCAGTCGATCTGGCAGCCTCTGCCGGTTCCTGAACCATTCGTGCGTCCCCAATTGCCGGTTCGAAGTCATGGTGAACCGAGCAAGCCGCAAGGTGGCGGTCGTGACATGCGAGTCGATCCCGGTCGGAGGTGCGTTGACACTCAAATACTGCGGACGATTGTGGTTTGAGTGTCGGTGTGCTGCGTGCGTGTCGTGAGTGTGCAGACAGCAGCTGCGAGGTGCACCTGCCGACTAGCTTGCGAATTGCGATGCAGAATGAACTGCCGAGTCGCCGCTTTTGGTTGGTGCCAGTGGCAGTGGCGGCCCGCCGCATATCGTTCAAGTGTCGAGAGCTCAAGATGCGCGGTGTGCAGCGCCGGCCTTCTTGGCGAGCGTGGTGGCTGTGGCGTCCGTGGTGCTGCGTTAGCGGATCGGAAATTGTAATTGCAGAGCGGACTGGCGGCGGGCGCGTTCGTGTTACTTCGTGCCGGTAATATCAAGAGTGTTAAGCGTCGAGACGCGAAGTTCCTATTGGAGTTAAACGGATCTCGAGCCTTGCCCTGCTCTGGTTGCGCACACTTACACAGCCTGCAGATCGGTTCTGCTGCACGTCTGCGCAGCGAGGGTGCGGAGTCGCTGGTCTTCGTCGATGACGTCTTGGCTCGGCCGAAAGTAGTCAAAGTCGGCGTTGTCCAGCTTCCTGCCGAGCCAGTACAGGCCACTTCGAGTCCGGAGGCGCGACAGCGCCACGTACAGCGCATGGCGGTCGACACGTGGGAAGTGTGGAGGGCGCAAATCAGTGACCACGACTTGGTCTCGCGTGTCGCCCTGGACGCCGTGGACCGTCGTGCCGAATGCTGGAACGACTGGAAACCCTTTGATCGATATGGTGCGTCGCTTGAACTTGAAGCTCGCTCTGGTCTGCGTGAGTGGCATCACCGACGACGGCCATGCAGCCGGCAGCCCAGGGAACCGCGTCACCACTTGGCTGTTCGATATGTCGACGTAGATGTTTGCAGGCTGCGCTGTCGCCACCCACACGCCGTCGCCGTGCCGGACGAATGTAGTGCCTGGGCGCCAGTCGATGTGGAAAATCTTTCCGCTCGCACCGTTTGCGACGCCCTTGCCGATGCACAAGTTCGACTTGATTCTTGCTGGCATACCTGTCGACGGAAACACAAGGCGGTCAGCGTGAGCATCAAAATCAGCCGCATATTTCCGCCGCTGGCTGCACTACTTACCGACGTACACCTTGAAGAACACTGGGATGTTTCCTGTCTGGCTGTCGGCCATGTTCTGCATCTCGGCCTGTTCCGCTGGCGTCACAGACTCTGGCAACTTGGCAGGGATAGCGTAGACGCGGCGCGAGACAGAGAACGACTGGCTCGCGATCTGCGCAGCCGAGTCGTTGATTTGCTGACGGAACGCGTTGTCGGTCGAGATGACCTGCACGAACTGTCCACGGAGCGCCTCGGCAGGCGGCGGCCCGACTCGCTCGAGGAACGCACGCATCCCCAGAACCCACTCGCCGAGCCGCGCCTTCGCCAGCCACTCCCCCCACTCCGGGTCTTGCATGAAGCGCATGTTCTGCTTCAAGTAGACCGCCTTGTCGATCGTCCTGTAGAGCAGCGAACCGCGCGCCTGAGTCGCCGAGAACGGCTTCTTTGGGTCGGCCGTCTTGAACACGGGCGAGCCACGGACCGTCAGCAGTTGGCAGTGGTCGAACATGAGCACTGCGATGAGTCCGCCGAACGGCTCTGGGCAGTCCTTGACCTTGCGGAGCGCTTCCTCCCAGAGCCCGAAGAAGCCAATGTCCGTCATGGACAGCTCGTCGGCCACGACGCACAGAACAGGGTCCCACTGGCCCAGCATCTCGTCGCTTGGCTTCTGCAGGTGCTTGGGCAGGTGCGTCTGGTTGATACCAAGGCCCACAGAGCTGTGCATTGTGTGGCCGCGCAAGTTCGATGCCGCGATGCCCGTCGACGCTGTGGCCATCACGCAGCCCGGCCGGTTCCAGCTTCGCGCCAGGCAGCGCACAGCATCAACGATGCGCGACTTCCCGGTGCCACCGGGGCCAGTCACTAGCAGTGGCGACGAGTTGAAGCACGACTGCGCCGGCATCGCAGCGCCAGCGACCTTGTGGAGTAGAGGGACTGCGATGTGCACGAACGCGGTGTGCTGTTCCTCGTTGAGCCCGAACGTCCGCGACACGTCCTGCACGGAGGCGAACGGGCCCACTTCCTTGGCTGCCTGCGCTGGCCCCTCCTCGAACCGCAAGTTGGACACAGCGCGGCTCAGCAGCTCCACTGTGACCTCGGTAGTCTGCACTAGCGCTGCAGCTGCGATGGACGCCGGTGGGGGCTCGACTCCGAGCTGCTTTTCGAATGCTTCCAGGTCAGCTTTCCTCACCGGCATCGGCCTCACCACAACGCTAGCAGTGCTGTCATCGGGGAGCGCCGCGCCCACGACGTTGTTGCGCAGCAGGCGCAGCATCGCGTGGCTGTCGGCTGCGTCTTGCAAGTCAGCAGCTTCCGCAGCCGTCGCCTGCAACGCATCGGCCATGCATGAGTATGCGTCCGGTGGCACCGACACCAAGCTGTCAAACCTCTCGACGGCCTCGTTCGGCGCATCGAAGTGGCGAGTTTGAATGTCTTGGTCGTCGCACGTGTCCTCGGGCTCACTTGCTGCTTGCTCCGCTCGGAATGCCTTCGCCTCGTCGGTGGACAGGTAGTACTGTTGATGATAGTCAAGCGCGCGGCGAAGCGTAGGGTGCTTGGCCGGGCACCACACAACGAAGTGCCGCTTCGCGGAGCCGCTCTCGTCCAAAAACTGCTTTGGCTGCCTGAACGGACAGTACAGCAACGCCGCGGCTCGACAGTACAGCTCGTCCTGCTCAGCAAATTCTTCGTCGCCCACATGCCGCGCGTCCGGTAGCCGCGGGCCGATGATTTCGGGCACGCGTGGGTACTCGACTCTGCTCAGGCCGTGCGCGCGCACATGCTCAGCTTGGCGGCGCGGTTCGCTGCTGGTGAACGTACAAGCTGAAGTCGACTCCGACGGCGTGCTCGACCTCGGCTTAAACCAAGCGCAGAAATCGTACCAGCTGCAGTCTTCAAGGCAACTCGGGCGCTCCATGTATCGCCGGATCGACGTGTCCATGAACAGCTGGTTGCCGCGCGAGACGACGGAGGCCTCGATTTCTTCGTCGTTCATCATGCGTAGCCCCTCGAGGAGCCCGAGGCGCTCGAACTTGCAGCTGAACTTCGCTGCACCACCCTCGAGAAGTATCGCCGTCGCGAGTGGCCCTCCGATCTCCATCACCCCGGAAGATGAGAACGCGAGAGACATGAGTCGCCCCACACCTCTCTGGAACTCACTCTTGTCCGCCGTGCTCAGAGCTTCGCGCTCGATGCGCCGCTTGAGCGCCATCTCGACGATCGCGACGTTGTCGAGCACGCTCTGACGCTTCGATGCGTACTGCACAGCATACCGGGTCGCCTGGAGACTGTGGCCGGACCAGAGCAGCCGCGCATCCATGTTGAAGTGCAGCACGCGTCGCCACAACGGGATGTACCTGTTCAACCACTGGTTCCCCATGCGCCGCTGGTACTTCATCTCTCCATCCTCGGTCAAGCGCGTGGAGGCCTCCAGGTCGCGAAAAAAGCGGTATCTGCACTTTGTCCCTGTCGTGCCCTTCACGCATGAATGAGTGTGCTCAAACGCGTGGACCTGGTCCTTGAGCAGGAGCCGGCTGAGCTGCACGTTTGCCGCTGGCTTGTGCGTTGAGAGTCCGCCGAACCGCATCTTGAGCGCGTTTACCGCGGTCAGAGTGCTCGATTCGCGGTGTTCGGCGTCCAGCGCTTCCCACTTTCGCTCGAGGACGGCCGCCACGACCTGAGCCTCCGTGAACTCCGACGCGCACGCGCCGCACACGGCGACAATCGGCGGAGGCGTGCCGTGCTTCAGGATGTGTTTGTACTTGGCGTGGACCTGCACGCTAGCGAGCTCACCGAAGCATTCTGGCGCCGGGCATTCAATCATCTCCAGAGACTCGAACACGGGCAGCTGCTCGGCAAAAAGCGACGAACAGTAGGTCTCGAACCGTGCGCGCATCGACGCGTCAACCAGCACCTCGTCCCAGTCGGCCTTTGTCCTGGGGAGCCCAGCGACCCACAGCACGCCGTGGTGGTGCACACGGAGCCGGCCTTGCTGCTCCAGCGCGTAGAAGAGCGCCTCAATAAAGCCAAACATGCCTGGCTCGGCCTTGGGCTTGTCGACCGCCGAATCCCAGCCAAACAATGTGTCGATCAGGACGCGGCAACATAGTTTGTAATACTGCGCCTGCACGACAGTGTTTTGCATGACGAGCTTCTTCATGCCGGCACTGCTGGGCATGTTGACCTCCGTGCACGCCACGAGGTCCGTCGGCCGGCCGTTGGGGAGGTCGTAGCCCGCCCAGAAGGCGACGGCGATCGACGCGTCTGGGTTCGGAGTCAAAGTCCAGAAGACGGATGGCTCGCCGTACATGAACTTCATCGCGTTCACCTTGCGCTGGAACGTCTCGCGCTCCTCATTGCTGCCCCACATCTTGGATGTCGAGGCAGTGATCGACTTAAGCAGGCTGGACGCACGCCGGCTGCGGCCAGCGTGCTCGACCGGTCGCTCGGCACGAGCAGCACGTCGCATTGCCGCCTTGTCCTCCATGGCGCCGCGCAGCTCCTCTGGCAAGACCTCCAGTGCTTGCGCCGTCACGCTAGGGTCGTGTCGCACGCGCAAGAACACGCCGTCCCTCACGCGCTGTGTTGACAGGAAGTCGAACATCTGCATCTTGAAGAGCGGGTCCTCCGCGAACCGGTTGCTCGATAGGTTGAGGTAATGCAGCACGATGTCGCGCTTGCTGTATCGGTGCTGCCGCGCGCTTGAGAACCCGCCGACCCCGAAGGTGAGCAAGAGCGGGTACAGGCGCTCCATGTAGAAGGCGTCGCTTGGCTGCAGGATGGTCGTCGAGTGCCTCGTAACAAAGGTCGGATTCCTCGTGACGACATCCACTGCGCGCGCCAGCAGCGCCTCCGACTGGTCGTCCACCGCCGTCTCCATCAGCACTGTTTCCGACGGCAACACCGTCGTTTCGCGTGCGGCGATGTCATCATCAGTGTCATCAGCGCAGGCTGGCGCTGCTGCCGACTGCTGGCGCGCGCGTGCCTGCGCGACTAGCCCGGCGGCGTCCCCCGAGTCGTTCAAGCGCGTGCAGTACATGCGCGCTGGGTCATCGACGCCGCGGAAACCGCGGTCCTCGTCCACCTCGCTGTACAGCGGGTTCACGCGCTGCATCAAATCGTAGAGGCGCCGCACGCGGCCTCCGTCGCACTCGTGCTGCTTGGCCATCGCCAGTTCTTGCTGACTTGACATCGGCCCAGCCAACACGACGTTGAAGTTGTCGCGCGTAGGCAGGCAGGGCACCCTGCTCGCGATCGTGGCATGCCGGTTGTCCCAAGAGAGCAAATGACTCTGCAGCATGCTGCCAGCACCGCCGTAAACGACCTTAATGAGACCCCGGGTCTGCACGAGGCCGACTGCCTGACGCTCAATCACGGTCGCCGCGTCGACTTCGTCGAACGTCCCCGCCACAAAGCAGTCCGCGATTGCAAATCGCGGGGGCGCTTGGTCGCTGGCTCGGGTGTCGTATGCAAGCAGCCGCGCGTTCGTTGTCTGCAGCGCGCCGAGCGCGTCGCGCGAAATCCACACTCTCGGGCCCACATCGGTCTGCTCCAGGCCGCGGGGCGACAGCAGCATGCCTGCGAGCCGATCGTCGAACCCAGAGCAGTCGTAGCACGCTTGTATCGCCGCGGTCGACCATGCCTTTGGCGCCAGCGCCTTGCGCATTGCTGGCAGAGGCAGCTCCTCGATCGAAAGCTGGCACGCCTCGCTCCGATACACCCAGGAGTCGGTCACGACGCACGCGACCCGATCGATTCGCTCGTCGCTGAACTCCCGCATCACCTCGGCCTCGATGCGGCTGCTCGTCTCCGTCGTCAGCGGCTGGAAATCACGCGCGCGGTTGATCTCTTGGACCTGCTCGTACGACAGCCAGCGCGACGGCTCGTCGATCTCGGAGCCTGCGCCGCCGCACAATTTGATGCATGCTGTTAGCACGTCTCGATCATTCTTGCACACACACGCTTGCATTCGACACGGGTATGACGATATAAACCTGCTCGGCGGCTTGCTGTACGTGCTCTACGGGCGCGCTTGCGGTGGCGCTGCAGCTGGCCGAGCAACTCGTCCCTTGCGCGCTTTAGCTCTGCGAGCTGTATCTGCGCCGTGTTGACCAGCTGTCGGTACGGAACATCGCATCCGGCAGCCACTGGAAGCGCCAGCCTCACCATGGCTTCGCTTTCGCCGCTGCTTGAACGCGATCGTTCTAGCAAACGGTCGAAACCTGCCACCGCAGGGCGGCGCCACGCCACAGTTGGCTCCTCCAGTAAACTGTCGACGCCGTGCATTCGCACTGGGACGCGGCGTTCACATGCTTGCACCTCGGCAGCAGTGCAGGTCAGACCATTTCGCGAACGGCAACAAAATCACAGCTGTTGTGCAAACCGCGCGTGATGCACGCGCCGGCGACTGCTACGCACAAGCGCCACACGGTCGGCGAGAAGTTGGCGATCCTCGAAGCGTCCAAGGGATGGTCGGTCGCAGCAGCCGCAGCTGAGTTCGGCGTATGTCGCGCAACGATCGCGTCCTGGCGAGCGAACGAGCAGCTGCTGCGCGAGCAGCACCCGTCGTCGCGGCGGATCGTCCGTCGGACGGGCGTCACCGCCATTGACACCCACGCCGCAAACCGCATCAGCATCCGTGGGGGCTGCTCCCAGCTCACCACCTCCGACGCCGCCGCCCCAATGTTCGACAGGCGCGACGTGTCGCCCGTGCCCGCACAGACGGAGGAGCCGCCACAGCCATCGCTGATCGAGCGCCCAGTGCTGGTCGGATACGCAGGCCGGCGAGGTTCGCTGGCGGACCTCGCCGTGCGCGAGCTGTTTCCGCTGCTGCAAGTCGGTGCGTCTGGGGTCCGCCGAGCGTGCGAGACCGTCGGCTTTGCGCACGCAGTCGACGCGATGGACGCCTTGGAGCACCGCGAGATCGACTACTGCGCTGTGCCGACGCCGTGGCTGCTGTCGTTCGCCTCAGGCATCGCACTCGCCGAGTTTTCCGCGCGGCGGCTCGAGATCGTCGGCGAGCTTGCGACCACGCCAGCGCTCTGCCTCGGTGCGCTCGAGGGCACTGAGCTTCGCGGCTGCGACTGCGTCATGTCGGACGCTGCTCTGCTGCAAGCGCACGAGGCCATGATCCTTAAGCTGGAGGCCGACCGCGACGCGCCTATCGTGCGGCAAACGACCTGGGACAGCGCCGCGGCGTGTTTCACCGTGCGCGACCAAGGCGCGCAGGGCATCGCTGTGCTCGCAAGCAAGGCCGCGGCGCTTGATGCGGGCCTCACCATATTGGACGACCATCTCCATGTTGACGCGCGCAGCGAGCAGCGCCATCTCATCCTTGGCCGGCGAGGCTGCGCACGCATAGAACCACTTGAGCGCGGGGGCGAGCAGGTCTCAGCCTCCCCCGTGGTGCACGCCGCAGCGCAGAAGACGACCGTCCTTGCGACGCTGGCGAACCAGCCAGGGTGGCTGTCAAACCTGGTGCAGGCCTTCACCGACGCGGATGCTCACATCATTGACATCCAGTCGCGCGTCGTGGCGCCGACCTCCAGCAAGTACGTTTTTGCGTGCGTCTCTTTGTACGTCGGCCTGGTACCGCTTGTTGTCGCGTGGTGGTCTGACTGCTCGTGGTTCGTCTTCTGCTTTTTCTGGCAACGCGAGGAGTTCTGCGCATCAAGTCTTACTCAGCTTTGTGGCCTCGAACGAGCGAAAGCTCGCGCCGCCGAGCGTCCTGGAGTGTGTGGTCGACCTCGTTTCGTCGGTTCTGCTGCTCGGCACCTACGAGACGCTCTCCGTGGCGTCCGACTGAAAGCAAGACGCGGAGAACCAACCACGCCGACATCTTTGTTGCTTTCACCGCGAGGCCGGTCGATCCGAGCGTTGCTACGCGCGCGCAAGCCAACCAGTTCGGCACGTGGAACAGGAAAAACGCTTGGCAGGTCTGGTTGAATGACTCCATGTTACTATCGGCTTGATTCTGCGTTGCGGTGCGTTTGTTGCCTTGCTTTGCGCTGCTGCCGTTCTCCGCCCTCGCGATCGCCCTGCAGCCGGGGGCATGGCTGCTTGCTGTGCCTTGGCTTGCTCTGTCCCGCGGCCGAGCGGGCGAGGCGCTGATCTTGTCTCATTTTCCCCTTTTTCCCTCCTCCGCGTGCGGCCTTTTGCTTGTGCGAGCGTTTGTCTGTGCGAGCCTTGTTGTTAGCTTTCTAGCGCTTTTATTAGTGGCCCTGATTTTACTCGTTTTAAGAGGGAGGTTTTGTGCAAGTGCATGGTATACTTTATGTGGTACACCTAATATGTAAAAATAGAGGAGTGCAAACTCTGGAAAGGTTTCCTGGACTCCTGTTCCTTTCTGTGCCATGTCACTATCTTATCTGACATGTCAGCGAAGGCTCCAAATCTCGGTACTTCCATCTTGCCCCATTTTTGAGAGGGGTAACCGCGTACCCTCGCGCCAAACAGGTTTTGTTTTGTATGTTCAGCTGCTATAACCTGCAACTCCCAATATATTCGGGAACGCAAGAACATCATTTCTGTCAGGTTTCATGCTCTCAACTCTCGATCAATAACCGGGGTAACCCCGGTCATGATCAAATGGGTACATTTTCGGCTCATGTCGACGCACCTTTCGTATCAGATTTGGCACGGTCTGATTCGGTCAAGCAAACTGCAGCAAGCTTCTTGGCGGCGCGCTTTTTGGTTTTTACGACCAGTCATCGTGAGAAACATTATAAATGTCAATAAAAAGGTGTCAGAATTGTGTTTTATAACATGTGGATCACCCTTTTTACCACCCTTTTTAGAAAAATATTGGAAATTGTCCCTCCCCTCTTACAAAACCCAAATGAAAAGTTTGAGAAAAAATTACAATACTTCGGCAAAAAGGGTGTCGGATATACATGTTTTTATTTAGGTGCATCACCCTTTTTGCGTATAGAACCAACATACATGTTGTATTTGAACAAGTATATCAACAAATGTGATTTTTATTTGCGCAAATTTGACCGACCCCCAAACTCGCGGACCTGTTCTTTTGTGTCGAGAGAGAGAGAGAGAGAGTTTTTTTTTGTCTGGCACGAGGTTTTACATTGATATCGGTAGAATACCGATTATTTTTAATACCGGTTATTACTAAGGAGTACCGGTTATTGCTGGTTCCACGATGAGCACAACCACCTCGTCGTTGCAGTTGGTTGGGTCCTTCTTCCAGTTGGGGGCTGTAAAAAACGCGTTTTGGGCGGATTTCCAAGTCGCAACGAAGACTTCGGGTGGTGCACATCACAAAACTTCGCTCCGATTCTTTCGAGTCGCACAAAGGTCGGATTGATTGACTTGGGGGCACGATGGTCATGACGCGGGGGATGCTGCGGTGGCGCTCGGCGCGCGCCGGCGGACAGCAACGAGCCCTATCGGTGCTCTCGGGGATCTCGGAAGACCTCCTCATCAGGTGCGCGCGTTCATCCTGGTCCTCTGCGTGTTGGTGTCGCCGGCAGACGTCTGATTCCGAGGCGCCTCAGCACGAGCATCGGGCACCAGATCGGCGGCGCATCGCACGAGCAGCTCGTCGACAGCCTCGTCAGCACCAACGTAGTGGGCGCCGGGTCAAGACTGGAGCAGGCGCTGCGTCTTGTGGACAGGCGCGACTTCGTTCCGCCGGCGTACCGGGAGAACCAGCAGGACGCGTACGCGAACCGGCCGCTCAAGATCGGCGTGGTGGCGACCATCTCGACGCCGCAGCAGCACGCGCAGGTGCTGGCGCTGCTCGAGCCGCACCTGCAGCCGGGCATGCGCGCAGTGGACGTCGGCTGCGGCTCTGGCATCCTCGTGGCGGCCATGGCGCGGCTGGTCGGACGCGAAGGCTCCGTCACGGGCATTGACATTGTGCCGGAGCTCGTCACGTTCTCGCGCGAGAACCTGAAGCTCAGTCTGCGCGACGATGACGCGTTGCTGGCGGCCACGTCAATCATTCAGAGCGACGGTAAGGCGACGAAGGCGCTCGGGCTGGAGGCGGCGGGAGGGGGATTGCAGTTCGACTGTCTTCACGTGGGCGTCGCAGTGGAGACCAAGGCGGAAGCCGAGCAGTTCCTCGACTTCCTCAAGCCTGGCGGCGGACTGCTCATCCCGCTGGGGTTTGCCAACGCCGAGCAGAAGCTCGTCAAGGTATTCACCTCGCTGCCGTGCTTGCTGCTGTCTCCCAGCCGTTGACTCCTCTCTTTTCGCCATTGCAGATGACCAAGCATGCGGACGGGTCGGTGGAGAAGGTAGACGTGATGAGCGTGCTCTGCCAGCCCATGCTGGACAGCGCGCCTGTGGAGGTCGTGAAGGAGACGCGCGCGGAGAAGCTCGCGCGCCTGGAGAAGGCGCTGGCAGACTGGCGGGACACGTTCGAGCGCGAGCAAGGGCGAAAGCCGACGCGCATGGACATGACGGAGCACCCGGAGGCGCGCGAGCTGTTCCAGCAATTTGCAGCGCTTCGCAAGTGAGATGTTGACGCGTGGCTGCAATCGGACTTTGCCTCTCATCAAAGAGCACGCAATATGCTAGTTGTTAGGCCATGGCCTGGGCCGCCTTGGTCTTGGCGAGCAGCTGCTCCGCGTGCGCGATCTGGTCGGCGATGTGCTGGCGCTGCGTGGTGCTCGCGTACTTGGCCGGGTTCTGCGGCGACACGAAGGCCGGCAGCGGAGCCACGACGGTATCACCGTCTGCGCCGTTGAAGCGCACAATCGACTGGCGCTTGCGCTCCGAGTTGACCACGCGGTGCTGTGTTGCCACACACGCATCGGTCAACATCCACCCTACTGCCAGTGCTCATCGACTGCGACTTGTCCTACCTCCGTCGCAACCAACACGCCGTTGGTCCATCGCTCGAGCATGTCACCGATCATGACGAAGAGTCTGCCAGACGAAGCGGCAGATGAGGAACGTGTCGGTCAGCATGGACTGGTCACCGGGGATTGGCAGTGCGTCGAAGCGCACCTGTCGTCGCAGACGGGTGCCTCAACCCACTCGCCCTGGCGGTTGAGCAGGTGCAGGCCCTCGCCGTTCTGGTGGATGAGCGTGAAGCACTCAAAGTCTGTGTGCGAGGCGATCCCCACCGTCGAGTTTTTAACCGGCGCGTCCGTCTCCGGGTACGTGAGCAGCCGCATGAACGCCTCCGCCTCCTCCGACACGTGCTTCTGCACCGACAGAGAACGCAACCCTGCTGTTAGTAGCCCACTCGAGAACAACCAGAGCGATGACTCTAGACGGCTGTAACGCACCGAGAAGGTGTCGGCAGGCAGGTCAAACATCTCTGCGAAGCTCTGGAAGAGCACGTTCGAGAGCTTCGTCGTGGCTTCGTACAGCGCGTACACGTCCTGCTGGAAGCCTGGGACCTCGGCGGGCCACGTGTTGGGCCCCAGGCTCGAGCCGTCCTTGATATAGGACGCAGGCAGCTCGCGCGCGAGGTCGAACCCTTCCAGGTGAGACACCACGTCCGGTTGGTACTGCCAATCAAAGCGTTAGGGTCGCGTCCGTCTCCCGCCTCAAGCACAAGGCGAACGCACCGACGGCTCCTCGAACATGGGCGTCCACCCGCGGTTGTTGGGCGTCTTCTTGCAGTGATACTTGTGCTTGACGCCGTCGGGCAGCGCCAGGAACTCGTCCGTGCGGCGGTACGCGGCGTCCAGCAGCGGCGCAGGCAGCACGCCGGCCATGGGTACCGTGAAGAACCCGTGCGTGACGCACGCGTCCCGCATCTCGCGCAGCACCTGCGCCTTGCGCGCCGCGTCCACGGGCTGCTTGTCCACGTTCACCAGCGGTGCGACGTCCACGAGCGGCAAGCTGTCCAGCGCCACCTTGGCCGCGCTCATGACGCGCGCGGACGTCATGGCGCGCCGCGAGACGCCAGACGACGCAGAGACCGGCAGCAGGCGGCGAGCAGTCCACATGGCGGCGAGAGGAGCGCTGCTCCAGCGCGTGCGGGTCTCGCTCGTTGCAGCAATGGCAGGGGATCAGGAGATCAGCCTGTCGAAGCGCAATGCGGGGCGTAATCGCCACCGTCGGTGGAGTTTGACGAGCACCGCGTCATAATCGTTCTCAAAAGAGCGGCGACCCGCTCTCAGAAGAGTGACATATCATTTGCCATGTCACTCATACGAGTCATGTCACTCATGTTCACGTCGTGATACGTGTTTATATTTATTT
>JAADYH010000774.1:0-14433 GCA_023338125.1 Phytopythium aichiense | reverse complement strand
TCAAGCGGGACAGCCATTGAAGCAGCCGAAACAAGAACACGTGGGTGGAAAGACCGGCAATCATGCGTTGCAGGGAGACATCGCCACTCACGTTCACATAGCCGAAGCATAGCGAGACCAGTAGGATCGCAGTGTTTCATCCTTCACTCGTATCTCTCTCGATGATATGACATTGTGATATACTGCAACAAGTTATGAATCATGAACCCGCGCTAAATACAGCTTCGACTTGATTCCACTATGCTTCTTTTTTTGGCTGCATCTTTGGAATAGAAACGTGTAACAACCAAGGTCCCGAGCCCAGATTAGCGGGACGACTCGCACTTTTGCTGCCGCCACCCCCGCCCCCGCCGCGCCGCTGACCGTGACGGACGCTCCGACTCATTCCCTCTCTCGCCCAGCCGCCGTCCGCCCGCCCGCTCCTCGTCGTTGGTCGCCATGTCGGAACGCCTGCCGCCCGAGTTTGTCGACAAGTACAAGATGGGTCGCATGATCGGCGAAGGTGAGACCGGCCGTGTTGCTAGGACTGTAGGAGAAGGAGGAAGAGGAGGAGGCAACTAACGGAGCGGCTGACGTGGCGCAGGCAACTTCTCTATCGTCAAGGAGTGCGTGAGCAAGGCCACGAGCCAGCGGTTCGCCGTCAAGTGCATCAACAAGGCGGCGCTGAACCCCAAGGACCGCAGCAACCTCGTGCAGGAGATCAACATCCTCAAGGAGGTACGCGCCACAGCTCGCGGAGATAGTTAGTTAGCTAGCTAGCTGGTAACCCGTCCGTCACTGACACGTGGCTTACAGCTGGACCACCCGCACATCATCAAGCTGTTCGACGTCTACGAGGACGACGGGGACATGTGCTACCTGGTGATGGAGCTGGCCGAGGGTGGCGAGCTCTTCGACCGCATCATCGCCAAGGAGTACTACACGGAGGGCGAGGCCAAGCGGGTCGTCAAGGTCGTGGCCAAGGTGCTCGCCTTCTGCCACGCCGCGGGCGTCACGCACCGAGACCTCAAGCCCGAGAACCTGCTGTACGCCGACGAGAGCGCGAACGCCAAGATCAAGATCGCCGACTTCGGCTTCGCCAAGCTCGTCACGGCCGATACCAACATGAGCACCATGTGCGGCACGCCCGGCTACTACGCGCCCGAGATCGTGCGCAAGCAGCCTGTGCGTCTCTCATTCGCTCGTGCATGGTTGCTTGATCGCCCGTGGGAGTACCTTCCTTACCCGTGTGTCTGCCCATGACAACAGTATGACAACAAGTGCGATATCTGGAGCCTGGGCGTCATCACGTACATCCTGCTCTGCGGCTTCCCGCCCTTCTACGATGAGAACCAAGTCGAAGAGATGCGCAAGGTGCGTTTGCCGGAGACGACGATGCCTGTGCTGATAGATGGACCCGACTGACTCTGGTGGCGTTGTATAGATCCTGAACGGGGACTTTGAGTTCGTGGCGCCGTACTTTGATGGAGTGTCGAGTCAGGCCAAGGACCTCATCTGCAAGATGCTCGTGGTGGAGTCGGGCAAGCGCCTGACCGCGGCCGAGGTGCTGCGCCACCCGTGGTTCAGCGACATCCACGACGAAGAAGAGGACGCCGCGCACGTGCTCTCGGTCGGCAAGAACATGAAGGAGGCGCGGCGCCTGACGTCGCGCAACAAGTTCCGTGCCGGTGTGGGAGCCGTCATGGCCGTCACCAAGACCCAGCGGCTGCTCAAGATGGGCCGGAACAACACCTAGATCTCTTCTCCGGGGTCAGCATATCTCCCGGGACTGGTCGCCACCACTGCCGCCAGCCCCATCCATGCATGCTCACTGGTAAACATATATAAATGCTCTCGGACAGAGTCTTTCCGCCTCACTCCCGTCTTCATGCGCTCGACTGATCCTCGAAACGAGCCTTCTTTCGTGACACCTCATTGACTCAGACAAGGTAGCAAACAGAATCCAAAGACACCAATTGAGATATTGTAGATGATTCAGTCTTTCATATCAAGCAACGTCTTCCTGAGGTGGTGCCACCGCTCCTAGTAGTAGTAGACACCGGCCTTGACCATGGCGCTGGCATACAAAGTTTCCTCGCAGCTCTTGGTCGGCCGACGCTCTATGACGATCGTGGGTTCGCGCCAGCCGAGCGTCTGCGTGTCCGTCATGGGCGCCAGCATCTTCTGCTGCGGGTCGCGGGTCATACGCGTGTGCTTGGCCAGCTTGGCGCGCAGCTCGCCGTTCGACACGAACTCGCGGGTCGCGATCCCGTCCTTGATGTACACGCGCTGCGAGTCGCGAGCCTCCAGTGCCTCGGAGGCCTTGCAGGCGCGATCCATCGCGTCCAGGAAAGCCGACAGGGAAATGAACCCGTCGATCGCTTTACATTCCTGTTCGACGAGCTCGCGCGCCATCTTTGGGACGTTGTCGACGCCGACTGGGCACTTGAAGAGCACTCGCAGGACCTCAGGGAGTTGTGCGTGGCGGATGGATGCGGTGCCGAGCAACTCGCGGGCGGCTTCGGCCTCCTCATCGCTCTCCGAGTACAAAGAGAAGCCCGGGCGAAACGTGCGCATGAAGGCATCCTGGAAGTCGCTCGGCTCGAACACGTGCAGTGGCGTCTCCTTGACGAGCTCGAACGGGCTCTGCGACCCGAGGCTTGTCAGACCGAAGAACGCCATCGTGACCGAGTGATGCAGCGGCGCGAGGGTCTTGACGAGAAGAGGTCAGGCGATGCTCTGGCTATCCAAATCTCGAATTGAAAGAACGCGTTGGAAGAGCGAGATGCAGCATGAAGGCAAGCCTTGTCTTGTCTGGAGCTTGGCATGGTGCGCTCGATGGGGGGTATTTTTAGGCTCGACGCGCAGCTCGAAGGCGTCGAACGCGTATCTTCGGGTGTGCTCGTCCTCACTGTCACTATCCATCCTCGGATGGAGCGGCGAAAAAGGGAGCTCTGGCATTGTGTCGACCAACACCAAGGCGAGTTATGATCCTCCATCACCCCCCATGCCATCGTCCATGTGTCCGTCTGAAGCCATTCGCACATGGCTACATTTGAGTGTTATCTTTTCGTCCAATCAGCGTTCGTTGTAGGAAACAAATCACTCTCTCGGAATACTGCCTGCATTCAGGTGGTCCATCCGTGACCCGGGTTTGTCCCGACCCGACCCGTCACCCCCCCTCCTCAATGAGCGGCGGAGGGGAAAGCGCCGAGTGTTTTGTGGCGCCGGACCGGTAGCAAAGGCCTCGAGCGAGAGTCGACATGAGCTGGCGCGCGCAGATCTCCCGCCACGTCCGCGAGCTGCGGTTTGTGGCCTGCGACTCGTCCCAGAGCAGCCAGGGCCTGCGGTGCGTGCGTCGGTGCGCAAGCGGCGCGCACGCTCTCTCGACTCATGTGGTTTTCGTCATGTGGAAATGAAATGGCCGCGCAGCACGTTCTTCCGCAAGAACTACGCTGAGCTCAAGCTGCTGAACCCGCGCACGCCCTTCGTCTACCGCGAGGCCGAGGAGATGGAGCCCTTCGTGTACGCGCGTTTCGGTACGCCGCGTTCTGTTTGTAGTTGAACTGGGGGCGTGAGAGATGGAGGCGCTGACGATCGAGCAGACTGGGGCGTGGAGAAGCAGGTGTTCGTGCCCAACAAGTCGGACAAGGAGATCCTGGACATCGTCAAGGGCCTGGTGGAGCACGGCCAGTCGCTGCCCAAGTCGCCCGAGAGCGACGTGATCCTGGCGCCGCCCATCGTCTCGGCCGAGCTGGGCGAGGACGCCTACGAGCCCGTGAACCTCTCATGGGACGGCAAGACGATCCGCCGCAACCCGGACTTCGACGTGCCGGTGGAGCAGGCGCTGTCGAGCTAAGCGCTTGGCATGGGAATGGCGTCGGCCGCCCTCTTGCGCGCTCGGGCCGCTCGCCGGCAGTACAATTGTGAACGATGACGATAACGACGAACACGAGAGGAGGATGCCAGTGGTTGGAAACGCTCACGCGGCTCTCCTCGTGATTGACGGACGCGAAGGAGAGTCGGGTGCGGAGGTGCCTTTGAGAGAATGAGCTTCGCATGGTTGGCACAGAGCGACAGCGACGCACAAGTGGACAGGACGGCGGCGGCTTCACTTGGGCAGCATCTCGGGCACGACCTCGGGGATGACGGACATGTCCTCCTCGCCACGGCCGCTGCGGATGGCGCGCAGCACGCGGTCCTGCTCGCTCATGTGGTGCTCCAGGTCGTCCAGGTACAGGCTGTACGTCTCGATGAGGCCCTGCCGGATGCGAAACGGCAGGAAGCTGATGATGGGCTCCGTCAGCAGCATCGCGTCTAGCTCCAGCGGCACGCTCTCCTGTCGGCAGCAAGGAGACATTCACAGCAGTGTGAGACAAAGTTGACAGCGCTCAACACCAGCGGCCAGGCATACCAGGAACGAGGCGGTGGCGGTCAGCCAGATGATGAGCGCGACCGACGCGTGGGAGATGGTGGCGACGACGCTGCCCCACGACAGCTCCATCACGTGGCGAAACCGCAAGATGTAGTAGATGTACTTGGCTGTGCCCACCCCAATGTACCCGAAACCCAGGAGCAACAGACCTGGCGCAAGGGCCATCCAAGCAGAGGTGAGATGGTGACGATCGACTCGGAGGACGTCACGGAGGTGGTCGTACCTGCGCCACTGAGCTGCGCGCCGCGGTGGTGCTCCTGCGCGTACATGGCGACTCCGACGCCCGAGGACAGCACGCCGTTCCTCGCCCAGTTGAGGTACGAGTTCTCGTTGCTGAAGCGGAGCACCTGCGCGGCATTCACTCACGCCTTGAGTCTTTCACGCCTATCATCCGTCCAAAGTCAATGCCGTACCAGCGAATTGCGGAGTCGGTGGGTCTGGTCCGCAGCGACGGCGGCCGCGTCGTCCACAACCGTGCCTGCCTTCTTCCGTGCCGCATCTGACAAGGTTCCCAGCACAACCGCGCGCGTTAGAGCTTCCCTCGAGCCAACCACGTGCTTCCACCTTGATCTGCCACCGACCTGCCGGCTTGGAGCGCTTGACGCGCACCAGACGCGCCACGCGCACGCCCCCGGCATGCAGGAGCCCCGAGGCGCGTGCGCGCCGGTTGGCTTGCCGCAGGTTCGCCTTGACTGCGGCCTCCGCCAGCGCCGGCGGCGTCGCTGCGGTCGTGGTGGTCGTCGTCGACACGCCGGAGGACTTCCACCGCATCACGCAGGGCGGCCGGCCGCCCACAGGCCACGCCGAGCGCGAGCGCGCCGCCGCCAGGACGTGCCGCGCGCCTGCACTGGCCACGCCCGGTCGCCCGGCGCCCACGCACCCGCGAGCAAGCGCCAGCAAGCTCATGCTCGGAAGGTGTCGGTCGGTCCGTCGGTCGTGATAATGGCCGCGGGGGGTTGATTGATTGGGGCCGTCAGTGTGTAAAACGCACTTTACGACGCGTGATTCAACCTCGACCAAAGTGCGCAATGCGAACCTACCGAGACGAAACGTAAGTTCGAGTTGCCCTTTTGCCAGCATTTTTTGCGCGGGAAACCTTCCTTGCTCGGCTGTCTCGATTCAGCTTGTGCTCAATATCGGACGGAGGAAGCAAGCGACCGGCATGATGCGCGGGCTGTCGGCGTTCCTGCTGCCCGACGTGCTGGCGCTGCTGGGGGACGCGCGGCGGCCGCTGGCGGACAGCCAGTCGCAGTCGGAGGCCGCGAGCGAGGACAGCGAGTCGCAGCCGTCGCAGACGCGGCAGCCGGAGCACGCGCGGCCGCCGCGGCTCGTCATGGCGCGGTCCACCGACTCGGCGCGGCAGACGGTCGTGCTCGTGGACCGCGACCACTGCGTCGAGGCCTTCGTGCCGGCCAAGGTCCTGCAGGTGCTGCGCTCGCAGCTGCGGTACAAGTCGCTCGCGCGCCTGCGCGGCAGCGTGCTAAGGCTCGTCAAGTACCAGTTCGTCACACGCGCGCGGTGCCTGGCGAGTGGACAAGTCGAGGACGGCGCAGCGGCCAACTGGCGCGCGTCCGTGTCCATGGCGTCCTCCAGTCGGCGCAACCAGCGGCTGTATCTGTGGGTGGGTTGGGTCCCTGCTGCACACGTCGCATTATGTTAATTACCGAAGCACTTACCTACGCTTTCAATGCCGAATAGGTCGAGGAACTGAGCATTGTGGACGACAATGAGCTTGTGGTGGACGAGCTACCGGACGTCGTTGAGGACGAGGAGGTGGTCCGGCTTCTTGGCGGTCTGACGGACGCGGAGCTGGAGGCACGGCTTGCCATCCGGCAGAAACTACCACAACTACCCGCTACAACAGGAACAACCGCCGGCCCCTTGAATGATATGGCCTACGTCATTCCAGAAGACCAAGAGCGCGAGCAAGATGAACAGGATGGCTGGGGCCCTCCGCCTGTTGCGGCCTCTCGGACGCTGCCGACCGACTCGCAGCTGATTGAGGAGAACGGACACGTTTCAATGAGCGAGCTGCAGGAGGCGTCATCCGCGTCGGAGAGCTGCGGCCAAGGTCTGAGTGCTCGTAGTGACCCAGTGCTGTCTGCCTCCTTTCCTCTCGAGCCGACCTCATCAAACGCGGATGGTGTGGCGACTCAACAGCAAGAGCCTTCTGCTGCTCTCGTAGCGCAAACCAGCGGCTCGGAAACTGAAGACGAGTTTGAGACTAGATACAGTCCTGACAGGGACGCCGGTGATCATCACCAAGATCCTGGATCAGTCGAGGTCCCAATCGACTTGACCGTTGATGAGGACCAAGACGAGGGCGAGAACCCGCCCGAGGGTGAGTCTCAAACGCTATCAAGAGCCGACCACATTTACGACGACGTCGAGCTGTACACGCAGCCTCCCGATGGTTCAACGCAAGAAAAGAGTTGGCACCTTTCATTTGATGGGGATGAAGCGAGCCAAGCTGGACGAAGTCAGCCTCAAGTCGTCGACAATCCTCAGCTGTCTACCCAATTACCAGATACTCCTGGCGACCTTCAGTTTACCCAAGCCATCGAAACCCATACCAATGACGTTACGCAAGGCAATGGAAGCACGGATCAAGCAGCAGAAGCGCAAGCGGTGGATGCAACCTCGATGCAATCCAGCGAAGTTCACGAATCGCATGAAGACAATGATGGTGAAGGCGCACTAGCATCTGCAGATGTTGCCACTCGTGAAAACGTCTCGAACCACCTGAGCCAGGATCGCGAAGACCAAGAACGCCAAGCAGATGGAGAGTCGCAGCGTCCGGGTGAGCAATCAGAAGGTCACAAGTCGTCTGAAGATGGCAACGCAGATCAACCTCGAGGTCTGGGAGGCTTCCTCAGGCTTCTTGCCTCCAATCTCGGCATGGTGCCGACTCGAAGGGAGTCTTTAGATCGCCCTCCCAATGTTTCTGCTGCCGGTAAGAAAACCAGCGGCGGCGCTATCCGCACAAAAGAGCCTGAAGAGCCCACGACTGCCCCAACACCTGACAGCTCGACCAACGCTAGGGACGTGGACAACTCCCAGTCCGGCGATGGGGTCGATGGAAACGAGGAAGAGGAAGAGCAGTCGCAAAACCCTGTAGCTCTCGGCAAGGACGAGATGTGGCATACTCAAGCACCTGATGGTGAGGAGGCAAGCGGCAACGAGCATTCACCATCGTCTCCAGCGTCTTCAATTGCTCCAGATTACGGGTATGAGCAAGATGACGTGGATGATGAAGATTTCGAGATGGCTACCGACTCGGCTGTAGTTGCAACCACAAGCTTACCTCAACCGAGCGTCGCGCCATTGTCGGTTGTGGGTGCTAACGCTTCGGAGGACGAAGACCACGCGGATCTGTCGGCCGGGGCATCCGCGAGTTCACTCTCAGTAGCAGCCCCGCACCAGACGACTGCTACGGTGGGAACGAAGCGAGCTGAGCGTGACCAACGACGTGATTCACCTTCTGCTCCTGCTGACGATGGCGAAATCGAGGAAGCGAAAGAAGAGGGAGCTTTCCCCGCCAGCAAGCGGCGTCGACTGGAACGAATGCCCGAGCTGCTCCAGCGTTTATCCACAAGAACGCAGTCGCCAGATTCAAGCAGACCAAGCAGCCATGGCCACCCAATGTTGGCGCGACTTCGCACTGCTGAACCTCCATCGTCAGCGGCGGCAGCACATGTGTCCACGGTCGTCCGTCCGTCCAAGCGTCTCGAAGCGCTGTTCCCGCCGTTGCGAATGAGTCGGATACTGCAGCTGATCGCTGAGAAGAAGGACTGAGCGACGACCGTGGCTCCAGCATGCAAACCAATTGCCTATCAGGCACGAACTCTGGCAAAATTTATCACCGACTGACGACGACTCGTGTTGCTTCCCCCTGCGTCTAACTTCGACTTCAACCCGGCAGCTGCAGCGCTCCTCGCTCTTGACACAAGCGCCTTCGATGTGTCGGCTCACGGGGACTCGTCGCCTCCGTCGGCGACAGACTTGGGCGACAACAACTCGGGGTATGGAAAGTCATCCGTGTGCAAGCGGCGGAGTGTCGAGCGTCGTGCGCGCTCGAACTCCTTGAACGCTTCGCCTTCGTAGCACACGAACACGATCTTGGCGCGCCAGCTCGGCGTGCAGCGGATCATGTCGCGCACCGCTTCCAGCGCGATCGGCGCTGCCTTGTGGTAGCTGAAGCCGCGCCTCCCCGTCGACACGGAGGCCACCGCCGCGCACTCGACGTCGTTGTGCACGATCGCCCACAGCGCGTCTACGTACGTCTTGTACAGCATCTTGTCCGCGTCGCGCGTGTTGGCGAACGGCCCGACGCAGTGCACGAGCAGGTGGACGCCGCTGTCACACCCCACCGTTGACATGACGCTGCCTGCAGGCGCGTGGCCCGGTAGACGCACGTTCCGCACCGCGCGGTCCAGCTTCGGGCCGGCGCGCGCGTGGACACTGGCGGCGACGCCGACGCCCGGGTTGCGGTAAGTGGCCGCCGTGGGGAACACGAGGCAGTCGACATTGTGCGCGCCGACGCTCTGGATGAACCCCAAGTCGCCGTGGACGACCATGACGCAGTCGCGGAAGCCCTCGAGCTGGCGGCGCAGGTTCAGGTAGTTGACGAGCTCGTAGCAGCCGACGCTGAGGTCCATGGGCATCGTGTTGAGCGCCGCGAGGATGCCGCCGGCGTCCCAGTCGACCAAGCAGTGGCGCACGAGGAAGCGCGTCCACATGGGCTGGTCCATCAAGGCTCTGGCGCCGGCTTTGCACTCCTCCATGGCCTCACACAGCGCGTACACGTCGTCCGCCGGGAGCAGATGTAGCAGCTGGCCAAGCAGCTGCGGGTGCTGCAGGAACGTCGAGGTGAGTGTCGGTGACGGCAGCGCCACGCGCTGGCGAGCGGTGAGTCGCGTCACCCTCGACATGCGCGACTCTGGATCTGGATCTGGAGGCTGCTGCTCCTGATGCTTGGGGCGACCGCGGCGGCGCTTGGGGGGCGTGGGCCCGCTTGCCATCTGCGCGGCCGAGTGCGCGGCCAGGAGGGCGGCGAGCAGCCCCAGGCAGAGCACGAGCCCAACGGGCATGTCACCCGCAGGTGATGGCGCGCGACTGCCATCGCCGGTCGGAGAAAACGGAGCAGGAGCAAGAGTGACTTTCAGATATTACGCATATAGACGTGGATGAGAGATGCATTTTCAACATATGTCGTTTTTAGTAAATGATGATAGCCGCAATTGCTCGCCTTTCAGTGCCAGTTTCGTGATTTCTTTCTCGGAAAGATGAACTGGTTGAAGCCACCGACCCTCTCTCACCAAGTTGACTATTCGTATTTGCTATTCCATACTCTGACTATCAAAACATTTCAAAACCTATCCGCCATTTTTCAAAAACCTACAAATATAACCGATGAAGTGAGGAAATGATGCCCAACTTCCCCCAATCCTGGAAAAGATCGGCGGCCATGGCCATGACATGCGCCTGCTTCCCGCGGTTGCTGCTGGCGCTGGCGCTGCTTCTCGCTTCCTCCACTTTCCCCACGACGCTGGCAACGTCTGTCCCTCCCCCTCACGCGCGCGGCGGGCGCCTGTGGTCGCTCGTGGAGGCGGAGAACGCGCTTCTATTCACGACGCCGACCCAGGCGCGCTGGTTCCCGCAGAAGATCGACCACTTCTCGACCGCGGACGCGGACGCCGGCACCTTCCAGCAGCGGTTCTACGAGGTGGACGCCTTCTGGCGCAAGCCCGACGGGCCCGTCATCCTCTCGATCGGCGGCGAGGGCTCGCTGGACCGCGCGCCGCAGGGCTTCATCCAGGTGCTCGCCCAGCGCTTTGGCGCCAAGGTACGGCCTCCTATCGCCTCGCATGTGCCCCGAAAGCCGTCGACCCCCCATGGAGACTGAAGCGCCGTGCTTGAACACGGCAGATCGTGGCGCTGGAGCACCGGTTCTACGGCCAGAGCATCCCGAACGGCGAGCTGTCGACGGATAACTACCGCTTCCTGACGGTGCAGCAGGCGCTGGCGGACCTGGCGCACTTCCGCGACGTCTACCAGCGCGAGCACATGCCGGGCAGCGACAACCAGTGGCTTGCGATCGGCGGCTCGTACCCTGGTGCGCTGTCGGCCTGGTTCCGCGTCGCGTACCCGAACGCGACGGTCGCGGCGCTCGCGTCCTCGGGCGTCGTGCTGCCCGTCTACGCCTTCCACGAGTTCGACGAGCAGGTGGCGGAGGCTGCAGGCGAGCACTGCGCCGACGTGCTGCGCCGCACGACGCGCGCGTTCGAGCAGCAGCTGGCGCGCGGCAACGGCACGCGCGTGCGCGCGCTCTTCGGCTCTCGCCCGGACATGGAGGACGCCGACTTCTTCTACATGCTGGCCGACTCGGCCGCCATGGCGGTGCAGTACGGTCACAAGGACGTCCTGTGCGACCACATGCTCGGCGCCGCCGCCACGGTCGGTGCGTCGCTGGTCGACGCGTTCGCGCAGTTCACGATCGACATGTACGGCCGGGACTTCGGCGACAAGTGCTTCTACAACACCAAGTGCCTGTCGAGCGAGCCCCGCCGCTGGGACGACGACCGCTCCTGGCGCTGGCAAAAGTGCTCGCAGCTCGCCTATTTCCAGGTGGCGCCCAGCACCGGCAGCCTGCGCTCGGCCGTCGTCGACCTCGAGTACCACGAGCGGCAGTGCCGCACCATCTTCGGTGACGTGGTGAACCCGTCCGAGGGCGTCAAGCAGATCGTCGAGCTGTACGGCGGCGACCACCCGCGCGACGGCCACCGCATCTTCTTCTCGAACGGCGCCGACGACCCGTGGCAGCGCGCGTCCGTGGTCCAGACGCTCATCCCGGACGACGAAGTGGCCAACCTCGCGGTCTGCGATCTGTGCGGCCACTGCGGCGACCTCGGCGGCAACCCGAACGTGCCCGAGCCGCTCAAGAAGCAGCGCCAAGAGATCATCGCGTACCTGGCCAAGTGGCTCGGCGTGCAAGACGACAAGGAGATGGCGAGCGAAGGCGTCAGCGCCACCACCACGGACGCGGCCGCCGAGCTCGAGGCAGACGGGCACCGGTCCTCGCCGCTTGTGCTGGTGCCCGTGGTGTTCGCCTTCCTCGCGCTCGTCATGGTGCTGCACGCCGACCTGGTGCGTGACGCGCCTGCGCACCGCTACCAGCCGATCGGCGCCACCCACGCGCTGTGACGTCGCCGACCGGCAAAGAGGGACACGTCCGGAATGGTGAAGAGCGTGTTGTGCGCTAAATACTACCTCCGACCGCGGTCGGCGCTCCCTTCGCGTCTCTTGCATGCATGCGTCCCATGCCTTGGGTATCGATTCATTGTCAACATGCACGGCACAGCGGTGACACACCGTGCTAATAGCCTCTAAAAGACTCGGCCGTCTAGGGTAGCGCTAGACGGTCTGCGTGGGGGCGGCTGGCCGCGCGGGCGCCGCGGCGTTCGCCTGGTTCATCTCCTTGGTCGAAATGTAGGCGTAGGCGACGCCGCCGACGGTGACGACGGCGATGCCGAGCAGCTTCTGCATGGTGACCACGTCGCCGTTGATGAGGATCGACATGGCGATGACCACGATCTGCTTCATGTTGCCGCACACGGTGAGCGTGACGGGCGAGGTGACCTTGTTGGCGTAGAAGCTCGTGATGTTGAGCAAAAAGCTGATCATGCCCGTGACGAGGAACCAGAACGAGGCGGCGGGCACCACGTCCCAGTTGTCCAGCAGCGTCTTGTGCTCGCCGCTGAGGAAGATGGAGAAGAAGCACCAGAGCGCCGAGAGCGGCGCCTGGTGCAGGATCAGGTCCACCGGGTGCAGCTTGAGGTCTCCGCTGAGGAACTTGTTGGAGAGCACGGCCTTGAGTCCGGCGAAGACAACGGCGACGACCGTGATGAAGAAGCCGAAGACGGTGCACGAGTTGTCGCCCGTGCAGGCGAGGTAGACGCCGTAGGCGACGGGCACGAGCGAGAGCTTGCGCTTGGTCGAGTACGTCTTGCCGAGGATGATCATGCTGAGCACGACGACGACGCCCGGCACGAGCGCGCGCATGACCTGGTTGAACGAGATGGACACGAGTCCGAGGCTCCAGTTGCCCGTGATGATGTTGCTCACGAAGATGAACGAGAAGTAGACCATGAGCGACTTCTGCCCGGGCTTGAGCTGCTTGCGCTCCACGCCGCGGTACACGTGGATGTACACGAAGGCGCCCAGCGTGTTGCACAGCATGTGCACGAACGTGAGCGTCACGGGCAGCCGCAGCGCGTTCAGCGCCTTCTTGTTCCAGAACGTCACGCTGATGTTCTGGAAGAACCACATCGTGAGCCAGAAGACCACCGTCGACTTGGCCACGTACGTCGTCTTGGCCGTCACGCCCAGCTCCTTCTTCTTCTTCTTCTCCTCGTCCACGATGGCGCCAGCCTCCAGGTCGGCCGCCACCGCCGCCTTGCCCTTCTTCTTCTTGTCGTCGCCGCCCATGAGCGCCGCCGTCTCGCCCGCGTCCTCCTCGTCCTCGACGTCGTCGCGAACCACCAGCACGCGCGCCTCCTTCTCGGGCGTCAGCGCGTCCAACGCGCCGCTGGATAGCGCGCGGCCGCGCGGAGACGTCACCGTCAACTTCTCGAGCGCCATGGCCGGCCGTGCAGAGTCCTCGTGGAGCAGTGAGCGGAGGGGGAGGGCAGTCGTCGGCCGAGGAGGAGAGGAACTTGCCAAGTGGCGACCCGGATAGCAAGAGATGAAATGACCTTGACCGTTGTGACCGTGTATTTATGGTTGCTGGGTTTTGAGATGGGCAGATGGCGGATTGGGAACAGAGGAAAGAGACAATTCTTTGCGGGAGGCTATTTTTAGAGCAGGGAAGTGACGTTTTTAGTTGGAGCTGGAGAGACAGAGAAAGGAGTGATGCCGCAATAACCCACCTGCAGGAATCCGTATGCCCATGATAATCGATGGGAACGCTTTATGGAAAATATCTGATTTGTATCGAAAATAACCCTTTGTCACTGCGACATATGAAGTTTGAAAGGACTTCGCTCTCCCTTCCGCCCAAGTCAGCACCAAAGCGTCAGCCCACCAAGCAAAGGGACGCGAACGATCCAGTTGCTGCGACCCTCGACCGACCAACATCATGGACCCAGGCTGGACGGATGATTCCGCTGTTGTTCAGATTGCCGCATTTTCGTTGTAACAAAAAACATCGCAAAGCGACAACCTCAATGCCCGAGTTGACGGGCTATCCACTGCCTGCGGCCTGAAGGCCACCTCCACCCGAAGGAAGAGGCACCTGTGAACACCTGGGTATACAGACAGACTCCAGCTCTGGAAAGCGCACGCGGTCACGGCCAGCTGCGGCGCTCGCAGTCGAGAAGCAGCGCCAGTATGTCTTCGAAGCGCTCTTGCGTCCAGGCACTCGCAGGCGATAAGCATCAATGTCAGGAACACGCAGGCGGTCGGGGGCGACCTCGAAACTCACACTCGACGAGCAGCATCAGCATGTTCAGCGAAGCGTTCGCGTCTCGGTTCACAGTCGTACCATGACAGCCATTGGATCGACAATGAAGTACACTGTAGACTTTGACGGCTCACTCGACGCCGTCCTTGCACTTGCGCTTACTGGACTGGTAGCGCATCTCGCCGCTGCACGCCGCGTGCAACTTGCTGGTATTGTTCTCGTCGATCGACACCACTCGACAGTACCGCTTCAGCTCGTGCTCGAGTCGCTTGACGGGGCCTGGGGGACACCGCTTGATCAGACCGTCGGAGTCGGTGTTGCTCCAGACCCCGAAACCGACGACCGTCCTTCTTCCCGCTTGCGCAGTGAGCATCAGACACCGGGTGCGGAGCTTCTTCGGAGCGCCAATGAATCGACGCAGCTTGAGCTTCCGGAACGGCTTGACCCTAGCGAACTCGAGTAAAAGGTCCATGTGTGCCGTCAGGAACCGAACATACGCCTCGAGGTTGGCAAGGGACGCCGTTTTCTTGGCGGGCATCCTCCGGATAGCGTCTCGGAC
>JAADYH010000773.1:0-14458 GCA_023338125.1 Phytopythium aichiense | reverse complement strand
GTGCTACACAATGGACGCCTCGCATTTCCTGATTTTCTAGCTATGAATAATAATGCTGATAAAAAGGAGTGAACACGACATTTCAGAGTTAAGGTAAGCAACACCATCCATCCATGATAAATTTGGCTGATCTCAAAAGTAATTCTCTGGGCACGTACCCGACACGAATCGTGCTCAACTATAATTCAACCACCGAGGGGAGGGTAGAGGCCCTCTTTATCCATAGAAAGAGAAGCCAATCCATTCTGCCCTCCTCCCTTTAGCTAAGAGCAATGCGACATATAAATGCTGTTGGGACGATCTTTCGAGGCCCATAACTCCCAAGGCAACGGAAATGGTGATTGAAAGTGGCTGACCGATCGGGAAGGTATATATATATATTGAAGTATTGAATGCAGGCATATGTTAAAAATCATTCATTTTACCAACACACACCTCAACAATCATTGAGAATGTGCTGCTAAAACTTGGTAGGCCCACTGATTTTGGATGGGGTTTCATGTGGTAACGTCGGTTTTTCGACAAACAGAAAGCTTTGTTCGAAAAAAAACAGGCAATTACGAATGCATGTCGTGGAACCAATCATGACATTCGTCCTCAAAAGGATTACCTATCCTTTACGCTTTGATTATCTTGATTTTTGTACTGAAAGCTGTCGAACTGAATGTTATGCGTTTGCCAAGGCGTCAATAAGAAGATGGACCAAAAAGTTGAAAGACGATCAACCGGCTAAAATGCGTGTCTTAAGCGGTGTATATCTCCTGTATTTTGTCAATAAAATAATTTAGTTCAAATCATTAACAAAGTCTAGCACAGCAGAGCGCCGTTTTGTTGTTCCTCGCGTATTTCTGGGAGTTTTTTTCTGCAAAGATCCAATTCGTTGTTCGCAATATTGATTAGTACTTTTAGCCAAAGCGCTTGTCATTGCTTCATAACGTTGCTTGGGAGGCGTAGGCGATGAAAAATATCATCTCAGCGGTGTGATCGTATTCCGTGCGCCACACCCGAAAGCGAAGGTGGTGTTCGGTACACATTTGACAAATATGCATATGACACAAGGTTGCCTCCAAGCTGAACCTAGAGTTTCCAGACGCACATGCTATTCACTTGTCAGTGACGTATGATCCAACATGTCTAACGAGCACCTCGTTGACTACATTGTCGTCAGTCCCTGCAAGCAGCCATATTTCTTCAAGTCTCTCCACATCCGAAACACTACAGGAAGAAGATGTGATCGCCGATGATTTCGAGACGGTGACAATGCTGGGGATCCATGAGTGGGGGTCCACCGCAATCGATAACGCCGCTAATTTGCAGTCGCCGGGAACACTGCCAATATCAATTACTTGCGCGTGTTCGCGAACGGCCGCGCCTCGCACGTACTCAATTGTTTGGTTAAGGATCTGTGCAGCATGGACCAGTTCAAAGCGGTCATCGGGAATCTCACGTTTGTCGCACGATTCGTCAAAGTGCGCCAAGATGTCCTCTCGTTTTTCAAAGAGAATAATGCTCTGTTCTCGAATAACCGCAAGCTCGTTCTGCCAGCCCCGACACACATATAAACGCGTGCGAGGGTTTGGTTGGAGCCATGTTCGTAGTGCTGTCGTTTCTGGGGTAATATGCCAACTTGGTGCTCCAGCATACATAGTATCCCAAAAGTGGTTCCAACATACGATTGTAGTGTAGAGGTTTTACAAAATTAGCCGCAGTCGCCTGAGTCAGCTAATGCCAATTCTTAGCCAGGCGTTGTGGGGAGGAGCGGTCGAAAGGGACCAATCAGCACGAAGCATTCAGTAGGTCTAGGTGAAGTGACCACGTCCTCAATTCGGGATCAGATCCACATCCGCAGGTCTGGTGCGGACGGCATGGACGCGGAAGGACGGGTGCAGGAGGGATGACCTGTGGCGTCCGCTGTTCGTCCTCACTTTTGTTCCTTTCCAACCGCAAACGCAACAGAGCGTCAAGCACCGCTTCAGTGCCGAGAATCAATCATGGAGCGCTGTGGTGTACGAACGGAAGGAGAACAGGCGCATTGGACAGCTCAGGATCCTGTTCCGCACGCCGTCACGCAGCCATCCCCCCAGCTGATTTACTGCCGCCACGCACAGCCTTGCTTGCTGAGCGCAGAAGCATAGTGCACATCGACCAGCTCGTGACAGAGCCGACTGGGCTGCACCCTACTCTCGGCAATTCAGATGTCAGAGAGGCTGCCGATCTTGATGTCATTGAGGGAACCGATCCACCGACCGACGAAGAGCAAACTCTCACACTCAGCACAGCAGCACTTGGAGGTGAAGAACAGCAACAATCCACCATCCAGGACATCGTGTTCGATCCGTCTGTGGGGTGTGATGACGCACGCGACCGACTGAATCAGTTCAGTGCAAAGGCACTTCGCGGTGTGTGCTACAATATGCAGATCAAGATCACTCGGAAGGGAGCCAAGTCAAAAGACAACAAAGCTGGGTACATCGGTCTGCTTCTGACTGCCAAAGAGACCTACACGACCATGGAGCGCATCGGCGTGGACAATGGTCGTGGTGCATCAACACGGAATACCTGCGCTTCGACGAAACGCACACAGCACTGCATGATACGGCTGCTCAATGTCATGTTCTTGGACCGCTTTTCGGCACGTTTCGGCGAGATTGACCAGCAACCAGATCAGCATTAGCTCGACAGTCGCCAAACCAACGAGAACGAACCGTTTTGGCGCGACTTTCGCAACGTCGTCATGTCCAATAAGCCTGAGTTTGGGCGTCTGATTTGCAACTCAACTTCATTTGCTGGGATTAGACCAGCCCACATCATCGGTCACGACACCAACAAACTGTATGAGATGTGGCGCGATGTTACGGGTCGCTACCGAACTGCGCTCAACGGATCGAGGGAGTCAGCGCAGCACAGCACAGACTTTTTCAGATACTGCTCCGGCAAGCTGGATGTTCTGTACCTGCACGAATGGCTGAAGCTAAAGCCCGACCTGCTGAAGCAAGTGACAGCGAAGCTGCCTGTGCGTGCACGGTTCGACTCCCTAGCCAGTGTATCGCATGGCAGCGAGATAGGATCCGACTGCGGGAGCTCCAGCTCCGAGCGAACGGGCAAGCGTAAGACAGTGGACGATGTGTAAGCGCTCCTGCAGCGGAGCATCGAATCTACACGCGATATGGTAGTTGAGTCGCGTGTCAGCACCGTCGTGTCAACCATCCGCGAGCACATGCTTCTAAAGAGAGAGACCAAGAACGACAGCTCGGCCACCCCTGCGGACTTGGCTGAGATAGAATCAGACATTGAGAGGATGATGGTGAAGAAACGGAAGCTGCTTGAGGAGATGGATGCAGTGTCGTAAGGAATGTAAGAAGGTCCGTTCATCAATGGTATGAGTGTATTGCGAAAGTGAAGCTCATTGTTCAGATACATGCGGAGGAAGCTCTATCCGCGCTCAGTTGAACCATCACTCGGCAGGTATCCAAGTCCAAGCTCGTCGTGAGTATTAGGCAGGGGGTCAATGGACTCTTGTTCAACATCGTAGCCATCGTTTGCCCCGTACTTCTGGCGAATCACGTAGTTGTGGAGCTTCATCGCGCACTGAATGATGAGTGAGGCGGTCGTGAGGTTTGTCTGCAATGGAAATCGAAAGATCCCCCACTTTGTCGTCAAGATGCCAAACGCCATCTCAATTCTAATGCACAGCTGACTGACGTTAAAGTTGAAGGAGTCGTGATACGGTGTTGAGAGCTGGTTCGCTGTAAATGGTGTCAGAAGGTGGCCGGACACTGGGTACGCGTTGTCGCCAACAATGTAGACCCCACAGGGCAAGCCATCCACAACTGAAGAAGTGCTGGCTTCCTGGTAAGCACGAGCGTCGCTGGTAGAGCCAGGAGTTTCCAGACTGACGTAGGTAAAGCACGTCCTCGAGTCGCAAACAGCTTGCACGTTCAGGCCAGGCTTGCGGTAATTGCCACTGAAATAGCGCGAGGTGCCGACACCGGCAGCGTCTCAAGCCAATGGAGATATGATGCCGCACAACCAGCCGTCAATAGCACCGATACGACCCTTCAGCACTCCGCCACTGCTGATGCGCTCAAAGCTCTTCATTGCCAAGTGTTGATCATTGGGTGATGTTGGAAACTGCAATCGGAGATCATGGCACGACGCAATCGCCCGAAGGGTCCGGTTGACGATGCGATAAAACGATGACACGCTGACCCCTGCAACAATGCGAATGCATCCCTGCTCCTGGTGCAGTGTACCGATGACACGATCGCCTGTGACGAACTCCCCAAATCTTCGTGGCAAACAAAAGCCACCCGTTAGTGGCGGCAGCGCACTTCTCTAAATGCGCTGGCGAGAACCCCTACCCGAAATGAACTAGCCCAACAAAGCTGTGGTCGTTCCGATCTGGATTATCACGTTGCAGCTGGTAGTTTTGTACCCACGCGGACGGCACTTGAACGTTCACAACGCGAGAGGGCTTATCCACGAGAGAGATTGCGACTGTTCCCCACTCGGGAAGTGCACCTCGAAGAATTCGAAGGCGGCGCGGGCTGCAGGCGGAAAGGCACGCTGGGGATATGGCGATGACGAACTAGTGTCGCCAGGTCATCTTTGATCTGAAATGCCTGGCCCCGGACCAGAGTACTGCACAACACTTCAGCCAACGAAGACGGATAGGAAGTGGTGTAGCCAACCAGGTCCTGGTCCGCCGTTTCGCACAGTTACTATCTTCGAACGTAGGCAGCTGCTTTGGATGTTCACCCACATGCATTCGCATGGACAATAGCACTTCAGCAAAGCAAACAGTTATATGTAGTACTCAACAGGTTCCAAGCGCTCATGCAACCGCAACCGCAACCGCAACTCAAAGGCCACATATAGTAAATAACAACCTGTTCTGTGCATGGTTGCGCGTCACATTCATGTCTTCGTTCCTGTAGCTAAAAAGCCCACGTTCGTTTTTGCGGTCACCACCTGGAAACTTATCCATCTCTATATTTATCCATCTCTATTGTTTATGCACACTGACCTCCGAAGCTGAAGAACACCGAGTAACAATTTCAGCTCCACAAATTTCCCTTATTTCAAGTCGCTGTGGACAAAATCCGTGTTTTGTACAATAAACGATACCCACCTGAATGTTGTAGCGCTGGAGATAATTTTGGTAAATTTTTTGGAGTGGTTGTGTTTGAGTTCCTATTTACTCCAAGGCTTTCATCAAAAGATTACGTCGTCTTCGTCGAATGGAAACTATCGAGTGTAGTGAGCGAAATTCTCAAGTCTGTGGAGATAATAAAAACACACAATTTAGACATATTCAGGACGAACCAAATTGACTTTAAAGTTAGAGTTGATGGGTGAGTGATTTTTAAAAGTACTCCCTAAAAAAAGGCCTGGCCCAAGTCCTAATTTTCCAAAATTCTGATTCTCGTGCTTATTTTATTTATTCAAATACTTTCTGTCGCACACTGTAGCCACTCCCACTTAAGTACGAGACCGCATCGACATGACAGTCGAGCATCCATCACCAACCTCATGCTTGGCAGGGTTGACCGCGGCGGCCAATGGCGCCGGCCGAGTGTTCGTCACGCCCACGCGCTCGCCAGCCAGCACCGCTTCTCTCACCGGCGCGGCGACCTTGGCGCACGAAAGCTCAGTACCGACGCGGGTGCGGACGCTGACGCCTCGACCGCTTCGCGCGCCGACTCGTTCCGCGCGCTGGCGGCGACGTTCGCGGCGATTGAGGTGCTTGGGGCGGCAGGACGCTCACTTCCACGGCGGTTTGATGGGACTGACGAACAGTGTCGAGCTGATGTTGGTCGTACGCAGAACGTCAAGGGCTCGCGCGATGCTAGCGTCAAGGTGCTGGCGGCGTCCTATCGACACCTGCTAGCGCTTCCAAGTCCGCGGACACTGGCAAGCGCTTTGTCACTAACTGCTGCACAGGTCGGGGGCTCATTTCCCAATGAGTTCAGGAGCACAACACATTGGACTCAGTGATGCACTCCATGGCACTCGCAGCTGGCGCCGGCCCACCGAGGAGTCGAACTGCGTTTCGGGACCAAGTCGTTCGCGCAGCTGCTGAAACAGCTCGAGCCGCAGACGACTAGCGACAAGGGGCATCAGATCACCGAGCACGAGTCGGCACAGGTGCTGCCGTCGATTGAGCAGATGCTGACGCGCAGCCCGGACTACGGGTCTGCGGTGCAGGAACTGCTGGCCCACGACCGGATCGCCTTGACTCCATTCGACCCGAGCGCCACTAGCAGCGAAGCCTTCGACTCCATGGAGCAACTGACGATCGAGCAGGTTCACGACGAGCTGTTGCAGATCGCTGGCGTTGAGGGAACGGGTGGTGTCGGCCGTAAGCAGCAGCGTGCACTTGGACTACTCCAGCGCTGCCGGTGAGCCAAGAACTGAATCGACGACAACGGAGTGCTGGGGGTACAGGCTAACATTCTCTCTGTGATCCCTTCTCGGGTGTACGTGATGAGGCAGCTCTCCGAGCGAGCTCGTGTTCTTGGTGCGCATCTTGGCGGTGAGCTTCCTTTTTGTGTGCGTCGTTGCTCTGCAAATGGTGGTTGTCTAACTTCAATGCGTCTCCCCCATCGATCCGAGGAGCAGCACCAAAACTTGCGCATCGGCATGGGCGACAAGTCTATTCTGACGGCGCTGGCGCTGGCGACTCTGCCAATCGATGCCAGCACGAGCGTTAGTGACGAAGGCGCCACTGGATCAGTGACAGTTTCTGGGACCAAAGGTTGGATTGAGTGCGTCACGCGTGGGTACGCGCAGCTGCCGGACTTCGCCGCGCTCGCCGACAAGCTGCACGCGAACCGGTCCGAGACCCGTCTCGCAGAGAAGCTCAAGTGGCTACCGGAGCATGTTCCTCCGACTGTTGGCGTCCCCGTGCTCACCATGTCGGCGTACCCTGTCGGGAGCGTGGCAGAAGTGCTGCGGCGCACGAGCAAATCTGGGAGCTCCGCCGCCGCGTTCGAGTACAAGTACGATGGCGCACGAGTGCAGCTCCATTTCACTTCGAAAGACGGGAACGACTGGGAGCATGCACGCCAAGTGGGCGACGGCGCGCGCGTCTTCAGTCGCAACATGGAGGACACGACTGAGAAGTACGGGTCGCTGCTCGGTGTTCTGGCGCGACAGATGAAAGGCAGCGGGCCGGTTTCTTTCATCATGGAAGGAGAAGTCGTGGCCCTGGATCGCGCGACGAGCACGTTCCACCCCTTCCAAGTGCTCCAGGCCAAGGCGACGACCGAGTTCTGCCTCTTCGCATTCGACCTGCTCGCGATCAATGGCGAGAGCCTTCTGGATGTATGACAGTCTTCGCTTGGACGTGAGGGAGTGGGTTTGAACTGACGCCGCTTGTGATGTGCCAGCAACCTCTGCGCGAGCGCCGAGCGCGGTTGCGTGATCTGATCATTGAGGCGCCTGGATACGTCGAGCTGGTCAAGTCCATCGACATTGATCTCGATACGTCTGACGAGGAAGGCTGTAGCGAGCCTTCTCCGGTCGAGACAGTGGTGCGCGATTTTCTTGAGCGTGCTGTGACCAGCGGGTGCGAGGGTCTCATGGTCAAGACGCTCGACGGCGATTCGTCCTCGTACCGCGCTGGTATGCGGTCGTATTCGTGGATGAAGCTCAAGCAAGACTATCTGAGCGAGTCCCCAACAGAATTGGTTGGCTCGGCAAAGTCCCTCGGTAGTGCTGCCTCCAAGAGCCGTGACACTGGCGCGTTCCTTCCCGACACGCTCGATCTGGTGCCGATCGGCGCGTTCTACGGCAAAGGCCGACGCACCGGCGGCTTCGGGTCGTTCCTGCTCGCGACATACAACTCAATGAGCGGCAAATTCGAGGTAAGCACGTTGAGCCATCTCTCACCATCGTGCCATGGCTGACCCCCGGCTGCTATTGCCTCCTAGACAATCGGCAAGGTTGGCTCAGGGTTCTCGGATGCCGCCGTAGCTGACGCTTCCACGCGGCTCGAGCCTATGGCGACAACCGACAAGTTGGTGCCGGAGCTGTTCGTATCCAACACGATTCCAAGCCGCCTGCCAGACGTGTGGCTGACGCCGACGGAGGTGTGGGAGATCAAGGCCACGCAGCTCACCATGTCGCCTTCGTATACTTGCGGCACGGAGCTGCTAGCGGCATCGACATCACCGGTTCAACAAGATGCTGCGGGGAAGCGCGGCAAGGGTTTGGCGCTCCGCTTCCCGCGCTTCTTGCGCCGACGGCCGGACAAGTCACCACGCGACGCCACGGACAGCGAACAGGTCGTCGAGCTCTTCCGCCATGCAGCTGCTACCCCTCAAACACCTAGCGATTCATCATAGATAACGAGCAGCGGGGGGTTGAAACGACACCGCTCATAGACGCACCGCTTCATTGATGGACGCTGAAGATGCCTCCATTTGCGGTTATCCCCCTCCCGCCCGCCGACGCGGCTCAGTCCTTCTTGACACGGTAGATGCGGAGCATCCAAGACTCCGTCGTGTAAGCTGGCTCGAAGTGACGGAGGACGATGTCGCGAGAGCTTATCCTGCTCTTGCGGCTCACGTCCAGGCCAACGAGCGTCTTGTTGCTAGCATTGCTTTTGGCTTCGTCCTCGACGTGGTTGAACTCGTGGTAGCACAGCTTGTACGCCACACTCTCTGACATCGCCAGCGTCGCGTTCTCCGAGAAGACGTAGCGACCCTTCTTCTGGTACTCCGATTCGAGCACCGCGTCCGGGAAGACACCCTCGGTGATCCGGATAATCCATGAGAGCTTGTCCAGGTCATCGCCCCCCATGCCAATCTTCCCGCCGAACAACACGAGAACGTAGTCCACATCGAGACTTTGCAGAATCGGAAACGCATCTTCTTCGCTCGACGTCAGCACTCGGCCCACAGTAGCGATGTGCGTGTTGTTCCACGTGTTGTTGTCCACCAAGACGGTGCGGTTGGCAAATGTGGTGATCTGGTAGCCGTAGTCCCACCAGCTCAAAACCTTCGCATCCTCAGGGGTGTTTGCTCGGAGCCACGAATACGCCTCGCGGTATTCGTCGTGGATGGTCTTCGCCCCAGTGGTCATGTTCCGCTTGACGTACACGAGCTGAGTGGAGGAGAACGCCTTGTTGGACGCAGTGACCGAATGGCGCACTTGGACCACCAGAAGGAACTGTGGGAATCACGACAGCCTACGTGGTTAGCAACCACAGCGTGTGGATCAGTACAGAGCAACAACATAACAGCACTCACGATACAAGCGATGAGCAGAAGTCCGATGGCGCGCGGGATCTTGCTCTCGCTGCCCTTGGACTCTTGGGGCGGGAGTTCTTCGAATCGGAGCTTTGCCGTCAGAATCGATGACGAATCTTCATTCGTCTTCTTCGCAGCCGCCGGAGTTTCTTCTGGCTTGGCGTTCTTGCTGACAGCCGGCACCTTCGCAAACTTCCGTCGTTTGAGAGAGCTGGTTGACTCGGGAACAGGTGCAGGCACCTTCGCCTCGCTCTTGTCCGGCGTGCGCAGCAAGATCGCCACTTTCTCCATGAAGCTCGAAAGTCCAACAGCCGACAAGAAGCATGCAGCGGGAGCCAGCGTCAGGAGCAGTCGTACCATGACGCCCGCGAAGTAGAAGGCGAACACGCTGTACACGACCATGAAGATGTAGCCCTCGTTGAGCTTCTTGAACGAGTAGTAGATGCCGAGCGGCACGAACAGCATGACGGGCCCGAGCGAGAAGTAGAAGGCGGCCCATGTCGTCGGCTGATGCTCCCCAACAGAGGCGATGATTGGGATGTACTTGGACGCATACGTTGGATCCAGGAGCGTCAGGCTCCGGCCGCTCCATTGCAGCTTCCCGAGCGCCATCGCGCCGACCAGACCGGTGGCAACAACGGCAATACCACCGATGACGATGAAGCGCACGAGCTTTGCAAAGTCTCCCTGAGAGATCTCGCCCGAGATCCAGTGCAGAAGCGCAAAGCCTGCATTATCAAGAGTAAATGAACTGTTAGGTGACAGTACACTATGATCGATGAGTGGCATCGGAGTGCGAACCTTGCAAGAGGAGGAACACGCCGTGGGAGGCCGCCGCTTCACCCTTGAGCACGGCGTTGAAGCCAATGAATGGGACCTGCATCGAGAGCAGCGTCGCGATCGGGTAGAAGGTCGAGTACGCGACATACACCCTGGTCGAGTAGTTGCGCGAGAAGAGCAGCGCGACGACGTGGATCGGGATGACGTTGATGATGAAGACGTATCCGCCCCACGAGAAGGCCATGGCGAAGTATGAGAGCGCGGCCAGCGCCGAGACCAGCATTGAGCCGGTGCGCACGGCCTTGACCCACAGGTAGAACGTGAAGATGAGCAGGAAGATGGCGACGCCCTCGTTGTCGAACGAGCCCGCGGTCGAGCGCGAGATGTACGCCGGCGAGATGCCGATGAGTGCCGCCGCCAGCAGCCCCGTGAGCGTGCTGCGCGTCACGTCCCTGGTGAGCAGGAAGATAGCGACGCACGAGAAGGCGGCGAAGACAGGCGCGACCATGACGCACGCGTGGCGCACGCTCAGCTGGAGGGGCGAGACCAAGCTGACGCCCCAGTGGATGGCGGCCGCCGCGAGCATGAGCCCGGGGTAGACGGTCGTGCCGACGATGCGCCCCAGCGGGTACCACGTGCGGTCGTCGAACCAGTTGAGCAGCGCGAAGCCGCCGTCGCGCGCCAGCAGCTTGGTCACGCGGTAGTTGAACTGCGGGTCGAACTCGTGGATCACCTGCGCACATCAAGGCCGCCCGTCGCCGTCAGCACTGCCATTTCCCCTCCCGTCCTTCCCTTCCTCTATGTTTCCCATGCTCCCCAGGTTCCTCTGTCGAGAAAGTTCAAGTGGAATAAGGCGGGAACAAGAAGAAGGGAGAACAAGAACCAGAACAAAGCGGGGGATAAGAGGCAACCGACGTACGCTGCCCCAGACGACGGCGGGGAAGAGCCGGATGGCGAACGCGAGCACGCAGGTGGCCAATAAGACGGCGGCCGTCACCACGGGCGGCAGCGCCATCTTGTCTGCGGAGTCGTCTCGTCGGGCGGTGATGAACGCGAATCCTCTCGTGGTTTGTGTGACACGCTTGTGGGTGTTGTTTCCCCTTTCAGCAGAGTGATGGTTGATTCGACAGAGCCACGTCACGTTCAAGCGACCTTCGCGCGACCTATGCGCAGTTGAAGTTTCCCTTTCCTCCGCACCCCAAAAGATGCCTGCCACTCAGAGAAAAGCCATTGAGGAGGAAGGAGGAAAGACGGCGACCGACTGAACGGGATGGAGAGTGCGGGGCAAGGCGACGCGCGTGGGGAGGTGGCGCCGGTGGAGATCGCGTCGCTGGAGGATGCGCTGGTGCAGGTACAGTACTGATCGCTAGGCTGGTGCGGTGGGCTGGAGGATGATGATGATAACTGAGTGTGTGCGGTTGTGGCGTGGCAGCTCACTGCGATCGCAAGCAGACTCGTTCAAGGACACCGGTAGGGCATGCATGCGCTTGCATCCCTTGGGTCGGGTACGCTGGGCTGACGGCGGCTGGGATCTACGCTTTCTCTGCAGGGAGCTGGAGGAGGAGGCGAACGCGATCCAGGCCGAGATGGAGGGGCTGCACGACGCACAGGAGGCGGTATGTTAGGCTCTGTAGCCGTGGCTTCACAACTCCAAGCAGCAGCTGAACCAACCCGTGTGCTTCTTGCCGACAGAGGGCACGCCAGATTGCCACGCGGCTGCAGAGCGCGGGGGCATCGATCCTCGCGTTCGCCGACTCCAATTCACCCGAACAGGCCGAGCAGATCGAGGATGACTACGCCTACGCCCTGGAGTAACTAGCCACTCAAGTCACTCAACCGCCCAGCGCACATTGGCTGCTGCCACAGGGGACAGCCGTTGAGCTACAGGAACATTTCGGGCTCTTTTGGGATATTCTTCTAGGCGCGACTTCCGCCTCCCGAACAAATAGACGGGTGAAAGCGGAACACGGCCCCTCATGCTCTTCTCTACGGCGCGCGCGGACTACTGCGAGCATGCCGACCGGCGCTCTACTCCTTCAGCGAGTCCAAGTCGTCGGCGTCCTGTAAGTACAAACTCTTGTCCATGACCGCGGCGGCGGCATCCACTGACGGCGCCGGTTTGTCCTCGTCCTCGTCCTCGTCCTCGTCTTCGTCGTCCGACTCCTCGCTGTGGACAGAGTACTTCTCCTCGTCGGCGTCCGCGTCATCCCGGAAGAGCGTCGGGTCGAACGTGAACAGGGCACGACCACTCACTGCAACATTGAGCAAGACGGCGGGCAAGGGTCAGCACGCCGATCGCCGCCAGCACCAGGTCGGACGTGGACGTACTGATTCCGCGGCCGCCGGTCTTCTTGGCCTCCTCCTTCAGCCGCTTCACCTCCTCGGCCTGCTTGCGCGCCACCTTGTCGGCCTTCCACTTGGCCAGCGTCTCCGCTGTGACCGGCGTGCCACCCGTGGGACCGAGCTTGGCGCGCTGCTGCTCGATGATCTCCTCGATGGAGATCTCGTCCACTTTCTTGTTCTTGTCCGCGTCGCGCTCCGCCTTGGACTTGAACACATATCCAGGCGGAAGGGCGTGGCGGTATCTGCAGCCACTCGGAGACCGGGTATCAGTCACACGAAGGTGATCGATCCAGCGAGGAAGCAGTGCACGCACTTGCACGCGGTTCCGCCGTTCGGACACACCCAGAACCAGCCGTAGAGCGACTTCTCGATCGCGTCCAGGAAGAACTTGCACACCTGCAGCGACACACGCAGACACGACGCAGTCAGCGGTGAACCCCAAGCAATGACCACTGCGCGCCTCGTACAATGTCCGTCTGCTTGGCCGTCTTCTCGCCGTGCTTCTCCTTGACGACCTCCTCGAGTTTGGACTGGTCCCACGAGTCCATCTGGTCCGCCTCCTTGTCCGCGTCGCGCTTGTCCGTGTACAAGTCGATCTTGGTGGACTTCTTGCCCACGTTCAGGTCGTGCGAGAACTTGCAGCGGTTACCCTGGACGCAAAAGCCATGCGCGAGCGTCAACACACCCAGTCCGGGCATGCAGCAAGCGCTCCGACGGACGCACCTTGGTGCAGACGCCATTCTTGAAGAACGCGCACAGGAACGACTTGGGATCAGCGCCAGGTGGAACCTGCCGTCATACGCATAGATAGATAGATAGATAGAAAGAGAGAGAGACGTCAGCCATCCAGCGCATCGAGCTGCTTTCCCCAATGTGTCCGTGCCGCACCTTGGGCTGCGTGATGGCGGCGGCGAAGAGGTTCTTGAGCGACTCCTCCTGTGCCTTGGCCTGCAGCTTCTTCTTCTTCTCGTCCTCCTTGAGTCGGTCGGCGCGCGTGTTGCCGCCCTTGACCTGCTTGGTCACCTCCTGGATGTACTTCTGCACGTTCTTGCTCTTGTTCTTGTTCTTGAGCCCGAACGTCTTGTCCTCCACGAGCTTCTCCTTCTTCTTCTCAAGCGCCTTCTTGGACGCGCCACCCGCTCCCTTCTTCGGCGGCATGGCGGCGGCTTCGCTAGCGACCCACGTGGGGCGCGGGGGCGGCACGGACGGCGGGAGATCGAGCGGAGATCGAGCCCTTCGGGTGGCTACGCTTCCGCTGCTTTATTGGGCTTCTCGAAGGTTGGGCCAATCGAGTGGTCCTCAACCCAAAAAGAGGACCCCAAAGTCCCAAAACACCCCTTCCCCCCAGAAAGCGCCCAAAACCAGTCACATGCCCAAAAACGTTTATATTCGGTAAATTGTAATTATTGATTTAGGATGTGTAGTGATCATCATTCGTGAATTTATTCATACTTTAATCAAGCTTATTTATTTTCGATAGTCAGGCTATCGAAGATATTCAACTTGATTAAACAATGCAAACTATCCTTCCGTAAATTTACCGTAATTTACACCGCATACCAAATGGCAAGTATAAATAAACCAAGTCATTATAGATTGCATGGTAACAAAAGCATAATAGAGTCCTCTGTACAGATTACAAGGTAACCCTCCCAAAAGAGTCCTCAATAGAGTCTTCTATAGTGCGACCTTCGCACGACCTTCACACGACCTTCGAACGACATTTCGGGCGACCTTCGATCGACCTTCGATCGACATCCTGTCGACCCTTCGACAAACTCACGACCATGGGTGTGCTGAGCAAGATGAGCTGCTGCTACTTGCTGACGCCGTGCGAGAAGCCGCAGCGGAAGAAGAAGACGTGTTTCGGGCTCACGGTCAACCCTCCGCACCGTTTGCGCCAGCACAATGGCGCGCTGGTTGGCAGCGCCAAGTACATCAAGCAATTCCGTCCATGACAGTTCGTCTGCATCGTGATGGGCTTTCCAACCAAGAAGATCGCCCAGAAATGTGCGCTGGTTGTGTGAAAGCTGTCTCGAGAGGCTACATTACTCATCTGTGCTGCGTTATAGTCGAGAGTG
>JAADYH010000772.1:0-14487 GCA_023338125.1 Phytopythium aichiense | reverse complement strand
GGCCAAGCGCATCGTGCCGGTCCCAAGCCCGCAGGTTTGCATTGCTTATGGCGACTGGAGCAACCAATCTGGCATCAAGGGTCACCCAAGCGCAACGGTCAAGGGTTTCGCTCGAGCCCTCCAGAGACGAGCGACCGTGGTGCCGATGGACGAGTACAAGACCAGCAAGATGTGCTCGCTGTGCCACCACACTCTGGAGAAGGTGCGTCTGCTTGCCACCAACGACGAAGGCGAGATCGCATTGCGGAAGAACAGAAATGTCCTGCGCTGTGCCAACAGTGCTTGCAGGGCCAACTTCTGGAACCGCGACGTCAACGCCGCCCGCAGCATCCTCGAACTGCTCGCTACCAGACTGATGGGTCTCGGGAGGATTGCTGCCTTTGCTCGAGGGTGAAGCGGGTCTCCATGCAACGTGGGTGGGAAGGATTTCGCTCCATCACCACGCCACCAGGCCATTTCGATCGTTCGAATGTCGATCCGTTCGATTCGAGAGTCCTAGATAACCGCCGCCAGACGACATCAAGTCGTTGGCGAAACGCTAAATATCCGCAGCGCGTCACGGGAACTCGCGCAGCTTGGCGTCGCTGATACTGTTGATCACCCAGTGGTAGTTGACGATCGGCTGGGGCGATGGGCCTTGGAGCTGCCGCAGCGCGGACAGTCGCTTGATCTCCTTGCTGAGCGCGTGCGGGTTGATCTTGTCGCAGACCACAACCAGCCGCCGCCCGCGGTTCTCCTGTCTCCTCATCTCGCGAGGGATGTCGTCCAGAAGCGGGATGATCTTGCCACCGCCAATGAGGAGGAGCGCTTCCACCTCGGTCGCCAAGGGCATCGGCGGCAGGAACTCGCCCACAATGTGGAAGCAGAACGCCGAGAAGAGCTGCGTGCCGACCGTGGACGCGTCCACCTACAGACAGCAAGCGGCAGCGAACAAGCGTGAGAATGGGACCCCACTCGCTGTGGAGAAAGACTTTGCAGCCCACTTACACTTGCGGACGCTGTGCGAAGGCTGGCCTCTCGGGCGAGTCGCGCCCGCCGCACCGCGTCGTGGAGCCTCCGGCCTTTGAAGTGCCCGTCCGCCTCGAACGGCGACTCGTCCACTCGATCGCCCTCCTCCACGCACGCTGGACACCGCACGAGGCGCGGATGGATAGTCAGTGACGATACAGCTGCATCCAAGTACAGCCGGGGAGGAAGCTCACCTCGAAGCCAATGCTCCGTGACGATCCAACGGCCAGCGATGATCGCCTTCAGGTACTTGAGCGACCGCGTCTTGACCCAGCAATCGCGAAGGTGCGGCTCCTCGGCCTCGCTTTCCTGCTGCTCGCCATCGGCAAACAGCTTCCGCTTGCCGGACGGCGTGAGCGACTTCCTCCGAGACGGCGGAGAAGACGGCCCATCGACCTGCGATCCGTCCGAGCGGACGCACTTGGCGATCAAGTGTGTGACCGCGCTGGACCATTGAGGCACCACCTCCGCTCCTAGCTGCGTCGCCCACTCGGTGATCTCCTCCGTGTCGGCGTCCTCAAACCCAGAGCAGAGAAGGATCATGTCGGCTCGTTTGGGCTTGTCGGGAGTCGACCGGACAGGAGACGGCGTCGCCGACGCCGCGGGCCGCTTCGCGCGCTTCTTCTTGTCCGACGACGGCGCACTTGACCGGCCGCTGGAGAGCGGGGACTCACCCACGCTCCGCCGCTGGCGCTTCTTGACGGCGCGACTCGGGGTCCCGTCCGACACGAGCTCGTCCGGCGGCCGATGGATGAAAAAGTCGTGGACGATGTGCTCCCGGCGCGAGCTGATGACGTACTTGACGCCGTACGAACCGTCTACCGCATCAGTATGGAAGCAACGCGTGTGAGTGTACATGCAGAGTAGCGCCACAGGTCCTCGATGGCACACAACGTACCGTCGTTGACGCTCGTGATGCGCGCCATGCCGCCGGGCTTGTTGACGCCGGCCCACGTGCGGTCGGTCACCTCCACCAGGTCCCCGACACCGAACGGCCCGTTCAGCGGCGGCGCCGCGACTTCTGCCGCCGGCGCACTCGCTGCTTCTACTCCCGGTGCGACCACTGGTTCTGCTGCCGGTGCGATCGTTGGTGCATCCCCCGGCATCACTGCTGCTTCTGCTGCTGGAGCGTTCGCCACTGCTTCTAGCAGTGCAATCGCTCCTCGATTCGTCTCCTCGGCCTCCGGTGCCGTCGCAGACCGGTGCAGCGCTTGCGTTGGAGGGTCTTCGAAGGTGCCCGTGGCCTCCGAGTCTGCGACGATGTCGTCCACCTCGTGCGTCCTGACAAGCCAGTCGCTCGGCGCCTCCGCCTCCCCTGATGAGTGGTCGCTGCCCGGCAGCTCGACTGTGTCGTTTGACGCCACCGACGAGTCCCCAACGACCAACAGCGGCATGAGCGGCGGCGTCGGCGGCCGCGTCGACCCCAAAGTCGCCGTCGAAGTCGCCGTCTCCACCGCTCCACCCGCGTCCTCCGCCGGCTCCGAGGCCGGGGCGGGGGCACAGAGCAGCTCGGTGGCGGCTAGGAGCTGGCGGATCATCTGGTCGTAGCGCAGGCGGCGCTTCTTGGCCGGCAGCTTGCAGATCGGACACACCTGCTTGAGCTCGAGCGCGCGGTGGATGCACTCCTCACAGAAGCAGTGGTTGCACGGCAGCGACACGGGCGCGTCGAACGCGCACAGGCAGATGGGGCACTGCAGCTGCGTCGAGAAGCCCTCCACCGCCGTCTCCAGCCGCCGCAGGCTCCAGCGCGCCGCGTCCATCGCCGCCGCCCCGGGACGACGACGCCTCACCTTGCCAAGCTTATTGCTCGGCGTGTTTGCTTGGCGTTGTTGGTGCCAAGAAACGTAAACGTTACTTTTCAAGACAAAAGTAACGGGTAGTGTTGTAATGTGACGATAAAGACGAGGCTCAGGTGGTTGATATCGACCTCGAGCCTAGCCGTTAATCGTTAGAATTTCGACACGCTCCTTACGTAATGAACCACTTCAAGGCCGACATGCACCAAAGGTTGTCCGACATGCACGCCTGGATGGCACTCACCGGCGCCGGCGCTTGCGGGCCTCGTACTTGGAGTCGAACTTGCGTCGGAGGTTGTGCGGCAGGTTCTCGGCGGGCTCCCATGTGGTATCGTCGTAGCCGACCCACTTGACAAGGTACTCGTGGGTCTTGAGCCGCGTCTCCGGGTCGCGCTTCGAGCGGCGGTCGCGGATCTCCTCGACGGCGTACTCGTTCTCGCGCACGGGCTGCCCCTCGAACTCGTCGATCAGGTCCTTGGACACGTTCGCCGCGGGCTCCCACGTCGTCTCCTCGTAGCCGACCCACTTGATCAGGTACTCGGGCTCGCCGGCGACCGGCCCGGGCCGCTTGTCGAGCACCGTCTCGACCTCGTACACGTCCGGGTCGCCCTCGTCGAACATCTCGTTGGCCTCCTCGTCGTCCTCGTCCGACGACAGCACGGCCTCGAGCGGCGGCAGGTTGCTCTTGATCTTCTTCTGCTTCTTCTTGCGGGATGACTTGCTCTTGTCGCGCTGCTCCGACTCCTTCGTCTCCTCCTCGCTCGACTCACTCTCCGACGACGACGACGAGCCCTCCGAGGACGAGCTGCGCGACCCCATCGAGATGTCGTCATCGCTGACCACGAACTCGCCCTCGTCGTCGCTGTCGTTTGGGCGTTGCCGACGGGGCTTTGCCTTGCTCTTGCCCTTGGCCTTGGCCTTCCCACTGCGGCTGCTGCTCGCGCTGGTCTTGCCGGCCTTCTTCTTCTTTGCCCTGTCGGCCTCGCTCGCCTCCTTCTCCTTTCGCTTCTTCTTGCTCTTGCCGTTGGCGGCAGCCGTGGGCAACGCGCCGGCGCGCTCCGCCTCCTGCAGGCGCTCGAGTCGCTGGCGCTCCTTGCGCTCACGCTTGAGCGTCTCTCGCAGCGAGTCGAAGCTGATCTCGGCCGTCAGCGCCTGGTCCTCGCCCGGCACGTACGAGCGCATCCAGTCGCGCAGGATAAAGTGTTTGCGCGACTCGAACGGCAGCCGCTCCAGCATCGACACGCCGCGCAGCGCAGCGATCGACAGCTGGTCCTTGCCCGTGTTGTACAGCCCGAGCGACTCGGGCAGCTCGGAGCACAGCGTCACGAGCGCACGGTCGATCAGCACCGACGACTCGGCCAGCGACGACATGGCTCTCGAGGTACTGGCGACTCTCTTCCCAGCGCTACAGCCGATAAACCGCGCTCCAAGAGCTGCAACTCGCAAGTCTAGCACCTGCACCCGCCTCTGCCCTCTCTCCTCCGTCTTCTGATGGCCCAATCACTGCGTCCGCGCCCCAGAATCGGCCGCCAGACGCCGCGCGCGCTTCCCGCCGCTCGCCAATCCGCTTGATGGCCTGCTGCCATTTCCAGGACATCGGTGCACCGTACCCACCCCAATAGAAGATTCCCTCGCTGTCTGTGTTTCATTAGTGGATCCCTCTATACGAGCGCATCCAGAGCGCATCTCTCTCTACAGGAGCAGGAACACGCGCACTTTCTTCCCCTTGCCAGCCTGAGTAACTTTGCGGAGGGGGGAAAGCCGCCGTCGACACTCTCGGAGGGCCGAGGGAAGCGAAGCGAAGGGAAGAAGCGCGCGCCCGCGTCTGTCTGCGAGGGGGAAGAAGCCGCGGCGAGCGTCTGCACCGCGTCTTGGGACCTCTGTCACCGCCTGTCGGTGTCTACGCGGAGCGGGACCGCGAGTTTGATCGAGAAAGTGCGGATTCGGAGCGAGCGACCAAGAAGAAAGACAAGGGGGGCGTCATGAGCGCCGTAGACAACTTACTGCTGGACAGCGACGATGAGGACCTCGGGGACCTGGACCTGTCGGCCATCACGCTGGAGGAGATCCTGCGGGAGGAGGAGCTGGCCGCCAAGACCGCCGCGGGGGGAGCCGCGGGGCTAGCGTCGCCTTCGGCAACCGCCTCGTCGGCCTCGGACGATGACGATCTGTTCTTCTCGCCCGCGACGTTCACGCTGTCGCTGGCGCCCATGCCAGGCATGGACGTGGTGCCTGCGGCGGCGTCGGCGGCCAAGTCGGGTTCGTCCAGTGTGCTGGAGCGAGCCAAGAGCATCACGGACGTGACGTCGTCCGTTGCGCCGGCGGTTGCGGGGGCCTCGGCGCATTTCCGAGGCGCACTGGAGATCGCAGAAGCGCGAGAGAAGCAGCTGCTGAGCTGCGTGGGCGTCGAGTTGGTGTCGCCGCTGCAGGTGAAGCGCCGGCTGCGTGCCCATGCGCGGACCAAGAGCCTGAACAAGCGCAAGCCCACGACCAAGAGCAAGAAGAAAGTGGCTGCCGACAGTGCGAGCGTCGCGGCTACAAACGGCAAGGACTCGGGCGACAAGAAGGCGGGGAAGACCACTGGCGTGGTCAAGGTGCAGCCCATGGAGGCGATCAGCCGCCAGCTGCGCAAGAATATCGAGTTCAAGGAGTACGGCCCGGGCTCGCCGACGGTCGTCGCCATCCATTCCAAGTTCATCGCCATCGGAACGTCCAAGGGTCTCGTGATAATCTTCGACCACTTCCAGAATGTGCGTCTGCAAGATCGCAAGATGTGTTGTGATGTACGCGTGACGCTAATTTCCTCGTTGTTTGCGTGCGCTAGATCCGCCAAGTGCTCGGAAACACGAACGACGCGGACAGCGATGGGCCCATCACCGCGATCGACGTGTCGCCCGGAAGCGACTACCTCGTGTGCGGATACCAAAGCGGGCGGATCGTGCTGTGGGATATGATCAAGGGCACGTCGCTGAAGGCTGTCTCAGATGCGCACGAGAACCCAGTCGTCGGTCTTCGCTTTTTGAAAGACCAGAAGCCCGTGCTGATGTCGGTGGACTCGAAGTACGTTCATTCTTGTTGCGCGTCAAGTTGGAGGTTTGTGCTTTGATTAACGCTCTGCTCGTGTGTCTCCATTCTCGTGTCAACAGTGGCGTCGTGAACAAGATCAACTTCTCCAAGATGATGGGAATGGTCTACGTCGTCGACGTGGATCCGCTCTACGACGGATCTGTGGGCAAAATCCTGTCCCTCTCAGTGCTCCCCCAATCCGCCGGCAACGCCAAGATCTCTCACATCACAGACCAGTATTGCCTTGCTGCTCTGAGCAGCGAGAAAGTCACGTTTGTGATTGCGATTGAGCCCGAAGTCAAGGTGTTGTACCGCTGGAGTCGCCCCGACGACGTTGGGCTGGACGATCCGGTGCTTCCGTCGCTCGCCTTTTCGTGGATTTCCATCCCTGGGAGCAGTCGATCCCTCGTGCCGATGGTTGCGCGTGGGTGGGGCCACCACGTCCAGTTTTTGGAGGTCGTGTTCCCGGGAGGCCCAACGCACACGCATGCTCGTCACGGCTGGCCGACGTTCGAAGAGCACGACCAGATTGAATGCACGAGCGCCACGATGGCGACACAGTGGCTCGGCGACCAGACTGTCGTATACCTGAACTCGCACGACGAAATCTGCGTGTACGATGTAATGTCGCGACAAGAGCTCGAGATCGTCGACATTTCGTCCCTGGAGCTGGTCTTCGCATCGTATCGCGGGAAGAACGCGCGAAGCTTCTCCAACAGTTTCCGCGGGTGTGATAACATCCTCTACTTGCTCGGATTGAAGGAGCTTCAAACGGCACGGGTGCAGCCGTGGACCCAGCGCATCGATTCGTTGGTGGACGAAGGCGAGTGGTTGGAAGCGCTTGCGCTCGCCCTTGATCACTATGAAGGTCTGAAGATTGCCGCAGCCGATCGTGCTGTTCGCGACCGGTTCCCTCCCGTGTTCTTTCGCGACAAGAACAACGACCAGTGCCTTGTCGATATCATGCACATGTGTCAAACGAACCAGCGCACGGGCGAGAAGGAGGACGTTTTCCGGCACGAGGAAAGCGCGGAGGAAGTGCGGTGGGTTTGCGGGGAGGAGCCATACCCAGCTGAAATCGCCAAGAAGCTGGAGGAAACACTCCAGAAGGCGCGAAGCGGCCAAGTGACCAAGAACTTTGTCCCAATCAGTGTTGCCGAGCGTGTCGCCGACTTGCTGATGGAGTACGTCCGGCTGGCGATTGCAAATGCGCCGACGGCTCCTGCGGCAAATGGCAGTGCACCGGCTGCGTTTGGCAAGACGGGGCTGAAGCTCGATCTCGCAAAGAGCCACTACCAAATGCTGGCTGGTGTCTGCATTGAGTACTGCTCGATTATCGGGCGTACCGATTTGCTGTTTGGCGAGATCTTCACCCGTTTCAAGGACGCCGGCAAGATGGACGTCTTTGTGGAACTGCTGGAGCCGTACATCCTTTCGGAGAAGCTTCGCAGTTTGTCGCCCGAGGTTATGCAGGAGTTTGTGAAGCACTTCAGCGCCAACGACAAGCTCCCTCAAGTTGAGCAGTGCCTGCTACACCTGAACGTCGCGGAGCTCGACATGGACACCATCCTCAAGCTGTGCCACGACCATGAGCTGTACTCGGCGCTCGTGTACATCTACAACGAAGGCCTCGACGACTACACGACTCCGATTGACGTGCTGCTGGAAGCCTGCACGGCCCCGAAGAAGCCGAAAGCGAAGCCGGACGCACCTCCTGCTGCTCGCCCTGCTTCGGGTAGTCGGGTTAGCAGTCTGGCGTCAGCGTTTGGTGGCACAGCGCGAGCCCCCAGTTCCAAGACGTTGACGAAGGCCACTAGCTCGTCTTCGTCAAGTGACGATGTGCTGAGCGAGCAGCGGCGGCGCCGATTCTACGGATACAAGCTGCTGCTTTACATGTCATACTCTCTCAGCGGCCGCTCGTTCCCCAAGAACGAGCCCATCGCCCCGCAGAAGCTTGGCAAGGTGCGCGCTTCGATCTGCCACCACCTCTTCGAGAAGACGATTGACGCAAGCACGCAAGCATTCGCGCGATTGGTGACACTCATCGAGCTCGATGCGCGCGAGTTTCTCAACATTCTGGCGCGCACGTTTGACGACCCGAGCATCGACTTCGAGGGAGACAAAAAGGGAAACTCCGCCAGTAGCCGACCCACGAGCCGATACGATTCGGCGCGTAACGCTACGCTGGCGAAGTGCCCGAGCCGCCTTTCGATGGTGCTGGCGCTTGCCGAGGTCATCTTCGGCCCCGGCAGCACCTTCAGCTCTGTTGAGCACGGCCATTTCTTCATGTTCGAAGCGCGCTTGCTGAGTGGGGGAGCGATCGATCCACAGGAGTACGCCGACGCGCGTGCGGAAGCGATCGGCGACACCAGCAGCGGCGGCTCGTCAATGATGGACAAACTGATGAACTTCTTGGCGCTGGGCCCGTCGTCCTTAATGTCGAGCGGGGCATCGGCGAGTGCTGCGGCTGCGGCGTCGCAAGAAGAAGGGTTCGACAAGGCGGGCCGCCAGGCTATGCTGGTTCGTTTGCTTCTCAACCTGAACAAGGCGACGTACGACCATGTGGCGCTTCTGGAAAGCGTCACCCGCGAGAACATGAACCGCGCGGCCGTGCTTCTGTACAAAGAGAAGGGCGACATCTCGAACGCTATTGCTGCGTATCTCGAGGACGACGACCAGGAGTACCGCATGAACGCGTTCAGCTACATCCGCGTCGGTAAGTCGTGGATTCCACGCCCAGAAACACCGCGATGTCGTTTGTGCTCGAGATACTGACGATGACTTGTGCTCTCCCAACAGAGACGGACAAGGTGGTTGACGAAGACGATTCGAATGAGGGTGGCAAGCGTCGGAAGACGATCGAGGAGGCCGTGTTGACACACGCCGGTGCTCTCATGGACACGGACGGCTATGCCTTTGCCGTGCTCATCCTCGGCCAGTTCCCCACTCTGAACAACAAGGTGATCCAGCGGTTCTTGTCGATGGGCAAGCCGGGAGCAAAGCTCGAGTTCCATTACCTTCGTCACCTGCTCTCGGGTTCAACGAACAAGTCGGACCTTGGTGAAGAAGCGGACGTGGTCAAGGAGCTTCTCGATCGCTCGAAGCTGCGCATTGCTGACGACCCGGCGGTCCAGGAGCGTTTCGTTCGTCTGCTGTGCGAGTACGAGCCATCGGGCGTGTTCCCGTACTTGGAGTCGCACGACAGCTACAAGGTGGACGCGTGTCTGAAGCTGTGCAAGGAGTTCAACATCACGGACGCTGAAGCTTACCTGCTGGAGCGCACGGGTGACGTTACCGGCGCGTTGACGCTCATTTTGCAGAGCCTGGAGCAGAAGCTCAAGATCTTGAAGCCTGCACTGCGCGGATACAACGCATCGGTGGCGTCGTCGGCGTCAAGCAGCGGGGATCTTTTGGGCGGTGGCAGCAGCGGAGTCACCGCTGGCTCAACTGGCATGAGGAACCAGATCACGGACAGCATTATTGAAAGCGTGCCCGAGGGCCGCGACGCGATGCAGTCGGTTGAGGTGGCGCTGACCATGTGCCAGCGTAACTCGCTGCGCAACCGGGACGAGCAGGCAGAGAAGCTGTGGTTCACGCTGTTGGACAAGCTGCTGCGTATCCAGAACGCGGTGAAGCGCTCGGTGACGGCGAAGACCACAACGGCGCGAATCACGACTCGCACGGGCGGCAGCGGAGCGCAGACAGCGTTCCAGGTCGCGCTGAATGAGATGATCCGCTTCATCCTCGAGCGCATGGCCTCGTCCGTGTCGCTCAAGTCGATTCTGTTCAAGATCACGAACGAGCACGGCAAGGGCGAGTTCGGCGACTTCCGTCCCACGATCTTCGGCATGCTCGACACGTACAACTACGAGCAGAACATTTACCAGACGGCGAACGGACTCATCAGCACGGACCTGTTCGACCAAATCACGACGCTCAAGCGCGCTCGCTCGCGCGCGTACGCCCCGCCGTCGAACATGTGCAGCTACTGCAGTGTGGCGCTGTCGAAGCCCCCGTTCGGCATGGGGCACTCCGGTGGGTCGGCGAATGGTGAGAAGTGGAACATGCACACGTCAATGGTGCTGGTCATGTCGGGCAAGATGTTCCACGAGTCGTGCGGCAAGGCGTGGCAGCAGGGCGTCGACTCGAAGTCGGCGACTACGACAGCGACAACCAACCGCCTCGCCAAGGCGCAGCTGACGCGTCAGCACAGCTCGATGAGCAACGCCGGGAGCGAGTTTGGAGCGGACGACGACACGTCCACGCGCTTGCAGAAGAAGCAGCCGAGCACTCGCCGGTACCTCAACCGGCTCAAGAACTCGCGGCGCTCGTCGCGTCGGCAGGTTGCGCCGCACGTGGTGCTTGAGAGTCTCATCCGCGAAGAGAACGGCCGGAACAAGTACCTCAAGAGCTCGCGGTCGGTGTTTTCGCTCAAGCCGGACCCGGAGCAGGCGCAGAAGGTCAAGAAGCGCATCGGCAACCGCAAGGCTGGGTCGTTGCCGGTGAACCCCATCCAGAAGGGCAGCATCTAATGCGCCGGCTACCGGGAACGTTGCCGTGCGAGGGCGGAGCAGAATGATCGCGTGCCTGAGATCAAGTGTGTGCAAACGAGCGTGTTCGGGATACATTGGCAGCGACCTCGGTGGAGCGATATCTCCGCCTGGGTCGCCAGTTGTGGGACGAAGAATGCAGCTTCATTGGGTGATTGCGTGTGTGCTTGGCGTGCGTGTGATTGCTTGAGTCGTGATGATGCTAACCTGTTCATGGGGGAGCTGGAGGGCCAACAGCGCGCAGGTCGACACTATTCCAGTCGCGACGCTTCCGGACGCAGGCGGCTCATTCCCAATCCTATCGTGGCGATGAAGGATAGCGAACAAGCGGGGCCAAGCGGCGGGGGCGTCGTCTTCGATGTAGGCAACTGGCGCCTGGGCGACGACGGCGCCATCTACCGCCGAGGGCGTCTTCGGCTCGCGAGCGGCGATTCGTACGACGGCGAGTGGGTCGACGGCCAGCGCCACGGACGCGGCGTCTTGACACTAGCGAACGCGCGCGGCCGATACGTGGGGGACTTCCGGCGCAACAAGTTCCACGGCTTCGGGCTGCTGGAGCTCGCCAAGTCGCAGCACCCGCTGACTCGGCGCTGGCGGGCGGGCCAGTCGTACGAGGGCGAGTTCCAAGAAGGGCGGTTCCACGGTCGAGGCACGCTGCGCTGCGCGCTTCCCGGGTCGAGCGACGAGGACAAGAGCGCGGTGGTCACTACGTACGATGGAGAGTTCGAGGACGGCAAGTTCCACGGGAGTGGAGTCGCGACGTACGCAAGTGGCGACGTCTATGACGGCCGCTGGTCTCGGGGCGAGTGGCACGGCCATGGGGAACTGCGACTCGCTGCCGCCGGGGCGTGTTACGTGGGGGAGTTCGCTCACGGCTATTTCCATGGTGTCGGACGCTATTCGTTCGGACGAGGCGGTGGGTCCTACGTGGGCGACTACGTTCACGGTCGGCGTCACGGCCACGGCACTCGCGTGTACTTCGAAGATGACGGGGACATGCGGCGATACGAAGGCCAATGGACAGACGACGAACCGGATGGCGTCGGGGCTCTAGAGTGCACTGCGTTCACGCTCGTGGGTCAGTTCGTTCGCGGCCAGGCGCATGGGCGTGGTGTCAAGGAGATGGCGAGTGGCGAGGCGTACGAAGGCGAGTTCCGCGACGGGTTCTACCACGGAAGCGGGTGCTTGAGGTATCAAGACGGCGGGACGTTTGACGGGGAGTTTGTCAGGGGAGTGCGCCACGGAAAAGGGCGACGTGTGTTTGCGAATGGCGACACATACGTTGGCCAGTGGTGCAACGACCACATGCACGGCCGCGGAGTCCTCACGAGCGTCACCCCTGCTGTGCTCGGCGGAGAGAGGAGTCGCCAGGTAAAGGAGCGCGGACGGAAGACGATCGACAGGGGTTGTTTCATGGGCAAAATGGTCTACGACGGTGCGTTTGACTGCGGACAACAGACCGGCGAAGCTCGCATCATGTACTCGCTCCAGGTCGGAGTCGACAACAACATGGCGGAGCCGGACGACGACCAGAAAGAGAATGGAGCACTGGAGTTCGAGTTCCCGGTGGGCTCACGGTGCTGGCACCGGCGCACGCGCGTTGGCGTCGTTACCTACACGGGCAGCGTGCTGCGCGCCATGTTCCACGGGTTCGGCTCGCTCGAGTCGCCCGACAGCACGCTCTGGCGCGGCCAATGGGTAAACGGAGAACTTCATGGCGTTGGCGAGCGCGTGTACCTCCCGATGGCACTCGACGCGATTCGTGACGCTGCCAATGGACAACTCGACGCGAAGAAGGCGAGGGAGACGCTGGGCATGTACCGCGTCGTTCGGTACGAGGGTGCCTTCGACCGCGGCGTGCGGCACGGCGGCGGCGTCGCGACGTTCGAGAACGGAGACCGCGTGTGCGGCACGTTCGAGCGCGGGTTCGTGCACGGCATCGCGCGCTACGTCTTCTTTCAGATGCACAGGCGCTCGAGCAACCAGCAAGGCGGCGCGGACACGATGGGGGATGGCAAGAGCGAGAGGATGGCCGAGTACGACCGCGGCCGGCGTGTGCGCTGGCTAAGCGACGAGGAAGAGGCGGCGATGCATGCACAAGAGGAGGCCGAGCAGCTCAAGCAGGATGCGGCCCGTCAGGCCGAGCAGCAAGTCGTGTGCGCGCTCCATCTCGGCTGGTGATCGTTGGTGCAGGGAGAAGGGAAGTGCTTGACATTATCGCCTATCTACAGCTGGTGCTGGCTGCCTCACAGCTCGTCGCGGACCGCGCTGCCTCTAGCGCCACGTCCTCCGTCGCGGCTTCCAGCGAGCACGTCGACGAACGCCTGAGCGCGGCTCAGCTGCTCACGCACCGCGTCTCGCTGCTCGGCGTCACAGGCCGCGGGGGTGACGAAACGCAGGCGGTACACGCACATCTCGGGCTCCTCGACGGACTCTACGACGTTGGCGTCTCCGCAGCCGATGTCGACGATCGTGACGCGCTCGCGGTTGGTCGCGGCACAGACCTCGCCGTGGTCGAAGCGCTGCCACACCGGCTGGCGCTGCTGGTCGTACAGCGCGTCGCCCATCCAGGACTCCCAGACGCCCAGCATGGTCGGCACGGGCACTTCCGCCGCATCCTCGGCATCTCCAGCACTTGGGTCGGCGTGCTTGCGTCTCCGCTCGCGGCGCGTCCACTCGGGGTACGTCGGCTCGTGCTGCGTGACGTTCTGGAACGGACAGAAGCGGAAGTCGTATGTCCTCGGGACGACGTTGGGCGTGCCGCCCTTGAGCTGCTTCTCGTCCACCGTCGCGCTGAAGCACTGGCCGGTGAGCACCGCGAATGCGCGCTTCCAGTTGGCCAGGTCCACCGTCGGGTCTTCGGCGCCGAACGTGGCACTCGAGGCCACGCGCTGGGCCACGAACGCGCGGTTCTGCCACCCCATGAGCTCGAACCGCGCGCGGTCCAAGTCCTCGAGCTGCGCCGCGGTCGGCGGGACACCGGCGGCCCGCAGCGTCTCCTGCTTGAGCTGCACTTCCCCATGCAGCTCCCTGTACCCGGAAAAAAGGAACTGGAAGTCGCTCCGCAGCTTGCCGATGGCTCGGTCGGCCAGGACCAGGTACTGCTCGCGGACCGCGAGGCCGCGCTCGATGGTGGCCAGCGTCTGCGCCAGTTCGTCGACCTGCCGCTGGTGGAACGCCAGGCACTCGTTCGGACAGGCGGCGGCCGACTCGTCGCTGCCGTCGCAGCAGTCGCAGACGCCGTCGCCCACGACCGACAGCGGGAAGCGCTGGCCGCCCGCGAGGCACGCGAAAGTCCCCGCCGCCACGTGCGAGCAAGCCGCCGTGCTGGGCTCGTCGCTGCCGTCGGCCTCGCAGTCACAGAAGTCGTCGTCCAGCCGCGCGGCCGGCAGCGACTCCGCGCACGGACGCAGCGGAGCGGCAGATGACGGAGCGTCGAAGGCTCCGGCAGTGGACAGGAGCGCATCGCCTGCCGGGAACCCCCACGCGTCGTCCTCCTCGTCCTCGTCCTCGTCCTCGTCCTCGTCAGCGAAGGATGCGCTGCTGTCGCCACCGGGAAGCCCGCCGCGGCCCACCGAGCGACTGCTGCTGACGGACGCGCTGTGCGACGCAGGGAGCGCGATCGAGAGCGCCAGGGCGGCGCCCAGGAGCAGCAGCAGCCGCCGATAGCGCGGCATCCGCGCGTGCATCTTGACTCCGCGATGAAAGCACTTTCATGGTTGACAGGAAATAGTGAATGGGTTTATGGGTGTTTAGTGTCACCCATAAACCCAATGAGTTCCACCCGTCATTCAGTTTTCGTTCAACGCAGAGGTTTCAACGAATCCGAATGGTCTCGCTATGCTTCGGCTATGTGAACGTAAGTGGCGATGTCTCCCTGCAACGCATGGCTACCGGTCTTTCCACCCACGTGTTCTTGTTCTGCTTGCTTCAATGGCTGTCCCGCCTGAACGCCCACAGCCTTCTTGCGCCGAGCTTCCCTTTCAGGCCGCTCCTCAGCAGCTCCAGCATGTTCCTCGCGGCGTTGACGTCTCGGTTCCAGAAGGTTGCCTTGCATCGACTGTTGG
>JAADYH010000771.1:0-14505 GCA_023338125.1 Phytopythium aichiense | reverse complement strand
GTACGACCTTCTTGCTCGCGAGCTTGGGATTCCGGAACTTCCGCATCTCCGCGATCTCCTTCGCCTCCTTCTTGGACGGCTGCTCCTTCGCTCGGATGTCCACCTCCGAGTTCACGGGCGGCCCCGGCCAGCCACGGCGCTCGCAGTCGGGAAGCAGCACCAGTATGTCTTCGAAGCGCTCTTGCGTTGGCGAAGACGGTCGTCCGGAGCTCTTCTTCACGTGGCGGCATGTAAAGCGCTGACGAGCCTCTTCTCCGCATTGGAGGCGTTGAAGTCGCGCTTGGTTCTCACGCGTGCCTCCCGCTGGTGGCCAGGTTGAGGATGATCGCTTCAGCTAGTCGATCCGCCTCGACCGAGAGGCTGGCCGATAGACTTCCGAACAGCATGCAGGTCCGCTTGCGCCTTTGAGTGCTGATCACCGCCGCAAAGACGAGGCTGACGTCGTTGAACATGCTACGAAGAGAAATCAAGTGCCGTGCTGTAAACTTACGAGTAAAGATGTTTACAGTCGCACTTCAAAAAGTTGTACAGCCTCACTCGAAGCTGCGATGGGCATTTGCAGTGAACTTCAATCCTGTTGGCGGGTTCCTTGACGGGGTGCGCAACTGGTGCGGCTCATGTGCCTTTGCGAAGTGGTTGAAGTACGTTCGAGCTCAAGCGCGATGTTCCCTGTCACACTCACGCTTATTGCTTCCTCCCTCGCTTATGGTCAAGCGTTTCGGCAGCAGCTCGCGGTCTCACGCTTCGGCCACGGCTGTGGAGTCTGCTCATTTCCCCATTTCCCACAAGTTGCACAAGCCCAGTCTCCGATATACACATTCAACCGCATTCCACGACTCCAGCGATGGTGCTTTCGTTCAAGTCGGCGCTTCGGGTCGCGTTAGTTGTTGCAACACTGGCAACGACTGCGCTGGCCCAATCGTGCGGTGATGCTTCTGAGCCGACGCTGACGCCTGCTCCAACGACATCCGAGCCTGGCTCAGCGTCTTCGCCATCCTCGTCTTCATCGTCGAGTAGTGGAGGCAGCAGCGGCAACTCGACGACCATGTGCTTCCCATCCGGGTTCCTCCTCGGCACGGCAACGGCGGCGCAGCAAGTCGAGGGCGGTGTGAACGCGACTGGCCGCACGGCGTCATTCTGGGACGTGGTTTGCCAGGCCGGAACCTCGCTCGAGTGCTCCAACGTCGCCGATGACTTTGTTGACCGATACGCGAGTGACGTCGCGCTGATGAAGGGCGACGGACACAATGCATTCCGTATGTCGCTGTCGTGGCCGCGCATCATGAGCTGGAACAACGCGACCGGCCACATGGAGGCGAACCCAGAAGGCGTGGCGTTCTACCACTCGCTTCTCGACGAGTTGGCGGCCAACGGTATCGAGCCTGTGGTCACGATCTTCCACTGGGACATCCCGTTTGAGCTGTACTCGCTTGGCAATTTCCTCAACGCGAGCATTGTCGACCACTTTGTCGAGTACACCGATCTCGTGCTGAAGGAGTACGGCCAGAAGGTGAAGCGCTGGGCGACCATCAACGAGCCGCACTCAGTCATGGCTGTCTTCTACTTGGGGCAGGGCACGGACTCGGACGAGTACGAGGCTGGGCACAACCTCATTCTGGCCCACGCTGCTGCTGTCCAGCGCTTCCGTGAACTCAAGACCGACGGGACCGTCTTGGAAGCAGCCGAGATCGGTATTGTGGTGTCTGGTTTTGGTGTTACACTGAATGCGAGTGACCCCGCCGACAATGAGGCCGCCGAGCGATTCGCACAGTTTACTGTTGGCTGGTGGCTTTCTCCGTTGACGACCGGAGACTATCCTGCTGTCATGCGTGAGCGTGTTGGTGACCGCCTCCCAACGTTCACAGCAGAGGAGGCGGCGTTGGTCAAGGGTTCCTACGACGTTTTCATGTACAACTTCTACTACGCCGATGAGATCACGGACTGCGCGTCAGCTTCTTCCAACACCAACTGCTCCAGCTTGAGTGCAGGGTGGTCCGCCGATTTGGGCGTCGACGACTCGCATATCCCAGCGGACGCTGTGTACTCCGACATGTCTGGGAACTGCGCTGGCCATTTCGGATACCCGCCATCATATCTCGAAGCCATCGAGTGGGTGCACAACTTGGACACGAGCACCAACATCCTGCTCACCGAGAACGGCTGGTGCGGCAACCAGACCATCGACAACCAGGAACAGCTGTGGTACTTCCGCACGCACCTCGAGCAAGTGCACAAGGCCATCTACGAGAAGAACATCCCAATCGTCGGCTACCTCGCCTGGAGCTTCATGGACAACTACGAGTGGGGCTCGTACGCTGCGCGCTATGGTCTGTACCATGTCGACTACCCGGACAACATCGGTGACGCGGATCTGTACTCCGTTCCAGCGACCGAGTTGACGCGCACGCCTCGAGCGGCGGCCAAGTTCTTCGCTTCGGTGGCGACCACGGGTTGTCTGGAAGTGGACTCGGACGACCTCAAGTGGCTCTAAGCTGCTGAACGGTGTCAACGCACGAGGACACAGTGGTGAGGATATCATTTGAGTCATCTACACAACGATCGACTTACACGCTCAAATCAATCGAACACAGCGCCATTCTTCGAAGTACTTTGTCTTTATCGAGTGCTGTTTGCCCCTGGTTGAAGTTTGCTTTAGCTCTAAGTCGCCCCCACCTTACTGCTCGAGAATGAACTCGACGGCCTTGCTGACGATGCCCGTCACGACGTCGACGTGCGCCTGCGTCTCCTCGGCTGAGTCGCCGAACGCGACCGCGTCGGCGATGCCCGGGAACGACGTGCCGGCGTACCCCTCGAAGTACCCAGGGCCAAACACTACGTGCTTGTACCACGCGCGGTGCGGCAGGCCCTCGTCAAGGAGGAAGTAGCGCTCGAGTTGAACCAGCTTGTCGTTCCAGAACGCCGCGAGCTCGGTCACCTCGCTCGAGTTGCTCACACTGGCGGCCTCCGTCTCGAACGCCGTGACGTTCGCCTGCAAGTCGATGACGCTCACGTTGAGCTGCGCGATGGCGTCGTACAGACCGGTAAAGTCCACCTGGGAGCTGTTGCCCTGAGCTTCAACCATCGCGATGACTTCCGTCTCGAGGGTCTCGAGCTGGTCATGCATGATGGTCGCGTACGTCGAGTAGTCGAGCGGCACGATCTGGTTGTTGGCGAGGCGGAGCGCGATCACTGTCCACCAGCGAGCCAGAGCCTCGTGGGTCGTGTAGTTCGGGTCGCCGATCGTCTCGGAGAACATGACGCTGTCCATGGAGCTGTGGTACGTGCCGTAGACCGAGTACGAGTTCATGAACATGAGGTTGGCCGACACGATGCCGAGGTGCTGGTAGAAGGCCGTGTAGTCCGAGCCCGAGCCCAGCAGCGTGACGAGGTTCTCGGGGCCCATGGCGCCGAGAGCCACGAGGTTCGCCGCCGACAGCTTGCTCTGCTGGTTGTACCACTGCTCGTACAGCGACGACTCCGTCTCCGAGCCCGTGAAGAGGTTCGCCGGCACGGCCTTGGCAGCATCGATCAACAGCGACGCAATGGCCGGACTGCCGCCACCGAACACGATCTGGCCCAGGAAGGCGTCCACGTTGATGTACGCGACCACCTGCTCCTTGATCTCGTCCGCGTGGTCCTCGGCGTACTCAGTGCTGCCAAGCAGCCCGAACTCCTCGCCGTCCCAGGACGCGAACTTGATGGTGCGGCGCGGCTGCCAGCCAGTCTGCACCAGCTCGCCCAGCACGCGCGCGATCTCGAGCATGGACGACGAGCCACTGTTGGGGTCGACGGCGCCGCACGTCCACGCGTCGCGGTGGTTGCCGATCATGACGACCTTGTCGGGCTCCTCGCTGCCCGTGATGGTGCCCACGACGTTCCAGATTGGTCCGACGAAGTTGGCGATGTCCAGGTCCAGGTTGAGCACGACGGCGTCGTCGCCACTGTCCGCGCCGATGTTGTAGCCGTTGTCGAGCACGAGGCCTCCCTGCCACGCCGTGGGGGCGGCCGAGCCCTGGAGCGCGCCGAGGATGTACTTGGCCTGGCCGTAGCTCAGCGCCATGGTCGGGATGTGAGGGATGGACGTGACGTTGTCGTAGTCCAGGCGCTCGGCGTCCTCCGTGGCGGCCCAGCCGGGCGTCAGCGGGTCGCCCGTCGCCACCGACAGGTACTGCGCCGAGCCGCGCTGGAACGAGTCCTCCGGTCGCCACGTGCCGTTCGGGTAGATGGCACCCTTGACGTAGCCGTCCTCGTTCGGGTCCGAGTAGATGATGACGCCGGCCATGCCCTTGTCCTCGGCGTTCATGACCTTGAGGCCGCGGAAGTTGCTGCCGTAGCGCACGAGCGCGATCTTGCCCTCGAGCGTCACGTTGAGCGACTCGAGGTACTCGAAGTCGGCTTGGCGGCCGTAGTTGGCGTACACGACGGGTGCCGTCACGTTGCCTGCGCCGGCGTACGTGATGAACGACCCGGGCCAGAGGTTGTCGCTCGTGGTGCACGTGTCTCCGGCGACCGTGCCCTCCGTCAGGTTGAGCTCCCGCTGGGAGATGGCGGGGGACACGATGGCGAGCCGCTGCGACCGCGGAGCCGACAGCAGCGGGTGGTACACGCCGATCTCGGCCGGCACGCCGAACGCCTCGAGCTGCTGCTGCGTGTACACGGCCGTGTCGTAGTCCTCGGCCGTGCCGCACACGTGCGGAGAGCTCGAGTACGCGTGCAGGAACTCGCGGATGCGGTCGCGGTCGATGGCCGTCATGACCTGCGTCTCCAGGTTCGTCTCGTTGACGGTCGAGGCGGCCGAGACGCAGGCGGCGAGGGCCACGGTCGCGAGCACGCGGGAAGCGGTCAGCACCATGGCGGACGAGGTCTCTGGCGCTTGGGCAGGTCGAGGCGAGTGCGAGAGTGAGCAGGGAGTCGAAGGCCAAGGCGAAGGACCGGAGTCCGAGTGGAGAGACGATGATCGAGGCCACTCACTGCCTTGAAGGACGAGATGGTGGGTGGGTCCGGAGACGCGAGAGCGGAGGCTCTAGCACTCGGTCTCGGCAGACGAGGGGCTGCTGGCGTGCGCTCGTGTCTTGACTCTTGAGCCCGCGGTCATGCAGAGACCGTCGGTGTCCCAAGCCAAGCCAATGGCAAGCCTCGTCAAGTCAATCGGTCGACTCGTCTGGTGAAACGGAGGACACATCGGCGATGCGCCGCATCAACTTCGGATGAGTCTTCACGACTGGATTGATGGGCCGGGCCTCGAGGAAAGAGAGAGAGACCTTGGGCTTCCCACGATCTTCTGCTCGTCCGCTCGCGGGTCGTGCAGAGGCCGGGCTGATGGCAGCAATGACCGTCACCTCGACACTTTGCTTCCCATCTTTGGCGCCGTGCAGGTCACTGACGTGAGGTCAGGCGTGAATGAAGCCTTTGGCTCATGACGGTCATGTCTTTGGAGACCGACGGGGAGGAGAGGGCATGACAATGCACAAGACGAGGAAGGAAGAAGGCAAAAGGAGGCGGCTTACTATCCCAAATAATAAGTTCGTTCTTTTGACCCTCTAGCTGCAGGAAGACAAAACCGCGAGACACACAAGCACGGACGGAGGACGGCAGGCGGAAGAAGCGAACTCAAAGCCCGCACGCACGCTCAGCTCAGCCCGCGCTCACTCCATCGACAGGTCACTGCGTGGGAGCGCAGAGAGACTTACAGCACGTTGATGTTCTCGACGGGCGTGACGGCCGACGGGAAGTCGTCGTCGCGCTTGTCGTCCAGGTCCTCGAGCTCCTGCGCGCGCTTGCGCGTCTGGTAGATGAAGCCGAACGCGACCATGGCGGCGCAGGCAGCACCGGCGACCGCAAGGCCGACCACCGTCGAGCTGCCGCCCTCCTCACTCTGAGTGTTCGCCTTCTCGGAGCTTCCCGAGTTGTCGGCACCCGTCGTCTTCTGCGCGTCGCCCGACGTGCCCGAGGTGCCCGCCGTGCCCGTGGTAGTCGACTCGCTCGACACGTTGCCCTCACCGACGTCAGCCTCGTCCGCGACCTCGTCGTCCGAGCCGAAACCAGTCTCGGCGTCCGTCGAGCCACTGCCAACGCTGCCAGCGGTGCTGGAGCTGCCGACACTGCCGCTGCCAACACTGCCGCGGAGCGACGTGCTGTCCGATCCCTCCGAAGCGGCATCGGCCTCAAGCGCGACGTCGCTCGACGCCGACGATTCGGTGGACTCGGCCTCGGTGGTGGTCGGCTCGGGGGTCGACGTCGTCGGCTCCGGAGTAGCCGTCGTCGGCTCCGGCGTAGCGGTGGTGGGCTCCGGCGTGGCCGTCGTCGGCTCCGGAGTCGTCGTGGCGGGCGAGGTCGTGGCGGGCGAGGTCGTCGACGGCGAGCTCGTAGGCGAGCTGGCAAGGGTAAACTTGTCCTGCGAGTCGTACGTGAGGAGGCCGAAGACCTGCTCATAGTCCACAGACTTGGACGGCGTGTCGTACATCTGGAAGAAGAAGGACTGCGACTGCGACGACATCCACGACTGGTAGTCGCTGTAGAAGGTCTCGAGGCCCGACACGCTGCCCGAGTTGCCGCCGTACGAGCCGCCCGTGGGCCAGCCCGTCTCGGTGAGCAGCAGCTTGCTGCCAAAGTTGGAGTACATGGTGTTCCACTGGGTCTCGACGAGCGCCATGGCGTCGTCGGCCGACGTGCCGCTCGTGAAGAACGGGTGCACGTTGACGCCGAGCACGTCGCAAGCCGAGACGAGGTCCGACCAGCCCGAGATGCTCGAGTAGCCGATCACCTCCGTGTTGCGCTGCACCGTGCCGACCTTGACGCTGTCGGGCACCTGCGACTTGATACTCGAGATGAGGTCGATCATGGCGCTCGGCACGCTCGAGGCGCCCGCGAGGTTCTCGTTGCCGACGAAGATGTAGGCCACGCCGCCACTGTTGGCGGCGCTGATGGCGGCCGTCGCCTGCGACGAGTAGTCGCTGTTGGGGTACGGCACGCCGAGCGCGGCCGTCAGGCCAGCGGCCGTGATGATGGGGCCCATCTCGGTCGTGCCGAAGTACGAGATGTACGTACGCACGGCGTCGAAGCCCTTGCTCTTGATGAGCGCCATGTCCTCGGCCACGGTGCTGGCCGACTTGCTCGTCGCGTGGTCCGGGTCGTAGCACACGCCGTTGGCGTCCACGTACACGGCCGAGAGCGCCGCGACGGTCGCGAGAAGCACGCTGGCGAGCTTCATATTGGCTGGTTGGTCTTCCGCTTAGTGTCGGGAAGAGTTTGTGTGGGGAAGTGCGGCTTCTGCTGCGATCGCGGAAGTTGTAAGGGAGGCGGCGGCCTGTCTCCTTCTTGGGTTTTGAATGCGCGGGACGGACGCAAACCCAAAGTGACGAAGGCGAGGCGTGAGTTTTTCCCTCTGCAATCGAGGAAAAAGGGAAGGATAAGCGCCTCGCAGTGGGGGGGAAATCGAAAGTGAAGCGCGGCTTGTGTGGGCAGGAACGGCAGGCAGGCAGGAACGGCAGGCGGGCGGGAGAGGAGGGGGCATGAGGGAAACGGGCAACGCCGAGTGGAGTGGGGCATAGGGCTCGGGGTGACATACGCTTTTCAACATGTTGGGAGCCAGCGAGACCAGTCAGCACGGACGAAACGGTGCCGAGCAAAACAGCCGGTGGAAGGACGGACCACCGTGGTCGCGTTGCGACGAAAAACACGGTTCTTGCGGCGTTCGCAACGACGCGACAAGCGTGCAGAAAAGGACCGCGGTGGGTGAACTCACACGGTGAACGCGGTTGGAGTTGAGGGGGAAATTGCGCTCGTCCGGCATCAGCAAGTTGGTATGCCGGCTTCAAACAAAAAATTGCATCCGGACGTCGACATTTGCGTCGGCCCATCAGCAAATTCAATCGGATAGAGAAAACGCTTCTACATTCAGCGTCGAGGCGCTCTATACACCTGCGTCCGCCGGCAATCGGTGATCAGCATGTTGCTGGACGCTCAGCCCGATGTGTGAGCCACGATTTACTCGTGTGAGTCACGTCTGGGGGACAGCGGCCAGTCGGCGTTGCCACGGAGAATCGGACCAGCGACATATTTGGCCCATGTGGCAGAGCGATACGGCGCAGTACTCCCTAAATGATGTGGCTGAAAATCGCGTTATGCTCATCGACTTCGAGGAGGCTCGGTGCTGCCGTTGGCGCTGCCGTCGGGCCGCACTTTCTGGCTCCTGACCGTTTCCGGAAGTGTGCCATGCAGAGGCACGCATCAAAGGCTGATCGCCAGCCACAAACGCGCGAATCGGCGCGCAAACCAGCTGGTTTCCCCTCATGCAGCCAAAATAACAGCTAATCAGTAAGTCTGATTTCCGCACCCAAGCCTCAAACCCGGCCGCTCTCTAAACCCAGCAGCGTACTGACCTGAATGAGCCTCGTCTGCGTCATTGACCATGGATCGACCGAGAGCACCGGTCCGTTGGCGTGCCGAACAAGAGACCGGCAGACAGACGGGCGGGCGTTGATCCGGCTGTGAGGATGTGCAATGCCCGCAAAAACTATAAGGCCACCGCGGACGGATCCCTTGCTTGGCTCGGATCCTTTTGATCACCTCGCATTGGACCAATGATGCCAAGCTCCACATTGTACGCATACAGGAATGGACGGACGGATGCGCATGCTCGTCACGCCATCCCAGTGCACGGCGTACATGTATCACTCTCGGTGCCAGCTCCATTCCCTTTCACGCCGTTCCCTTGAGGGAATTGGCGGCTTCACAGTTGCCACTCGCACCACCGTCTTCACTGAAGGCTTCAGGCCTCCGGCACCACGCCGGTCCACTCTTGATCCGCGCTCCGGCTTCCACTCACATTATGTTTGGGTCTATCCTCTGTCACTATCAAAGCAATCGAATAGGCAGCGCGCGGCGAGTTGCCGCGGCAACTGCCAGTTGTTGACGAAGATGTCAGCGTCGCGGTAGAACTGGACGCCAGACGAAGGGCAGTTCGACACGTCGATCGTTTCGAGCACGTGGATCTGCACACCGCTTGATCGAAGGTCGATCGTCGAACACGTCTTGTACTTGTCCTCGCGACGCCCGGCGATCAGCGTGTGGGACTTGGACTGGCTGGCTGGTTGGTCAACAACGACAGCACGTCCCGCACGATGTCGTTCTCTGGCCGTCTCGAGCAGTGAACGCAGCGACGATGCGCGCGCAGGCTGCGTCGAGTCGACTGGCCCGACCGACCCCCACTGCGCACTGCTGGAGTGGCAGGCGAGCGGGGGCCGCGAAGAAGGAGGCACAGAGGAGACGCTTGAGGTCCACGCGGCGAAAGTCGAAGTGGGCTGCCAGCATGGCATTGCTCGAAGCCACAGCTCGCCTCCTTCTCCCGAAGGCCGCGCCTTCGCTCAGCCTTGTGTGCTCCAAGATTGCACAAAATCTTCTTGGGTTTCCTTCGGCTTCCACTCGGCGGAGTTGGATGATTGGATTCCCCCACGGCGTCAACGAGCGACGCCGCCCGTGTGCAGACGCGCGGGATTAGGATCGGCCGGCCGCTCCTCGCGCTGAGCGGATAGACTCGTCACCAAATGACGAGCTGACTGTGTGCGTCCCCACGTCAACAATCGTGACGGCAACGCTCGAGTCAGTCGTTGCCAAGCCGCTGTCGGTCGGTGCGTGTCGACGTGAGCAGCTCGACGTGAGCAACTCGATCTCCAACGTCGATTCAATAGAAGCGCGCATTATAACCACGAAGTGATCCCTTCCTCACGTGATCCCATAGCAAGCGTTCCCAGCATGCCATTCCATCGCTCTGGAGTTTGGACGGAGTTGCCGCACCGCCTTCCTTCCATGGCGACTTGCTCGCATCTTTCTCGCTGTGCGAACGCCACGCGCCGTCCGCACAGAAAGCCTTCGGTGGGTCGCTTGCACATGTCGTGGGCTGTCCGATCCGAGCGAGACATGAGCGATAGGCAAGCACCGCGCTGTAACGAAGCCATTCCCACATCCAGCGCCTGTCATGCATGCCCGCGTCCTTTCGCCAGGATTCACCAGGATTCGCTGTTTGCCCTTCAAGTAGCGTTTGACACACTAATATACTGATGTACTAATTTTGGGTGTCAAACGCTACACGAGGCGGGTCACTTGATGGCTTGAACACCAACACTCTAATCAATCGTCATCAGCGTTCTTCTTCATCGCAACTGACCTTCACGAACACGTTGGTGATGCCACGGGTCGAATCGCTGGCAAGAGTTGGCCCGCAGATATATCACACAGAAACGACGGCAGGCGCTTGAAGATTGGCGGCGATGAAGCCACCAACGACTGTTCCTGACGACGAAATCCAGAATGCATGAGATCCGGACGTGTGGTCCATGCCGGCTGCGTGCCGGCATTCTCGATGTGACAAAGGTGGATTCCTGTTCGACAGTGTCCGGCGGCTTGTGGGTGTTCATTCCCCAATCTCCGCAGTCAATCCGACGCCAGTGATACATCTATCCGACTCGTCAAGCTCATGACCAACTCGTCCGGATCGGACCGCGAGGTGGCAGCAGCATTGGACCTGAGACTCGACCAGGAAGGCTACGTCGCCGGCGACACTATCCGCGGAGCGGTGGTCCTCACGATCCACGAGCCCATCGCGTTTGAAGGTGCGTGGAATTGCCTCCCGACGCCTTGTCGAGATCAAGACTGACAGGCATCGCCATTGGGAATCGTGCGGACTTGCAGCAGTGACAGCGGACGTCAGCGGCATTGAAGTCGTCACGTGGGTCGAAGAGGGCGAGATCTCGGACGGCGAGGTATTTTCTACAGCTTCGTACAGCCGGCGAAGCGATGCGCTGCGTGACAAGGTTCGGCGTGAGTCCACGACAAGGTGTCAGCATGAAGTCTAACAAGCATGTGGCATAACTACCTCCAGGTGACGATCACGAGCGCTTCGAACTCGTACCAACCCGGGACGTACGAGTTCACACTCGAGTACACGCTCCCAGCGTCGATCCCTGGCGCGTTCCAGTTCAAAAGTGCGCGAGTCGGCGGGTTCGAGCGCATTGCGGCCGAGTTGGGCTACTCGATCCGAGTATCAACGAGCGAGACACGAGACGAAAGTGGTGAGAGCATTGACGACGTGGTCAATACCTTCCCGATCACCGTGCTGCGACCGCCATCATGGAGACCACGCAATGTGAAAGCGCTCGCCAACTCGACCGGCAACACATCCGAGTTACAGCGCTCCATATCGTCGGAGCTCATCGAAGCGACATCCAAAGTGGACGGGTGCTCCCTCTCGGCCATCATTGACAGCGTCACGCACTTCTCGAGCGACACGGTCAAGGTGCTGTGCCGCATTGAGCGCGATCCAACAGCCATCGTCGAGCTAGAGGCAGTCTCACTGGTGCTCTACGAAGACCTGGAGATTCGTGTCGCTGCCGACAAGAAGGAAGCGACCAGCAAGGCAATCTGCAAGCATCGCGCCCCCCTCTCGGTTGGTTCGCCGGCCGAGCAAGTTCTCTCACTCGACCTGCCATCGTCACCCGATCGCCTCGCGGCGTCGCTTAACTCGTGCTTCGTCCAGTGGCAGTACCGACTGGTCGTCGTCTGCGAGTCCTCCGACAAGCAGCCAGGCCCGAGAGTCGAGTTCCCCGTCGCCATCCTGTCGTGAGAACACTCGACGAGAGATGCAACTGCCACGGACTGTGGAGCACCTGAAGAGCTCTCGTCTTCGATCGAGGGTCGCTGCAAGCACATCAGAACTGATGTGCCGTTGACTGCGACACGCTCACGGTGGTCAACTGTCTAAAATTTACTCTTCGCGAAAGTGGATGTCGAGTTTGGTGTTCGTGGTCACCTCCGACTCGGAGGCCCGAGACGGTGCTCACTTTTGCTTTGCACACACAGAGCTCACATGGCAATGGGTCGACTCGCACAGCTCGCCGGTGTCGGAGTCAAGGGCAACGTCCGCCTCTGGCTCGAGAGCGCCGACTTGTCCGCAGGAGACTCCGTCCGAGGCACCGTCCTTGTTCATGTGCAGGAAGAGATCCTCGCAAAAGGTGCGCTGTGCTGGCGGTATATCGATGACGCCTCGACAAGACTAACGAAAGCCTGACGCATTGTGCGATGACTTGCAGACATCGTTGTCTCCCTCCGCGGGATCGAGAACGTATCCGGCATCACGTATAACAAGAGGCGCACATACCACCACCGACGACGCGAGTTCTTCACGCAAGTCGTCCCAGTCGCGGAAGCCTCGTCGCTGCTGCCTCCGGGTGACTACGTGTTCCCATTCTGCCTTCCGCTGCCCGTCAGCCTGCCGGGATCGTTTCACATTTCGGGTTACACCATCGGGGGCTGGTTTGTCGACCTGTACGATGTCAGCGCCTTCATCGCCTACACTCTCTCAGCGAAGCTTCGCGTGAAGGGGACGTTCGTGGCCGACCTTGAGACTCGCTGTCTGCTGAATGTGGTGCCACGCCCGCCGCTGCTCCCGCTCCGTTCGCTGTCTGCCTCGGTTTCCCGCCACGTTCGCTTCATGGGGGTCTTCCCTCGTAGCCGTTGTCGCCTGTCCGTCTCGATCAGCCAGAACGTGTTCGTGGGGGGAACAATCATGTATGTGAACTACAGCGTGAGCAACGAATCGTCGGCTCCAGTCTCGTCGATCTGCATCAGCATCTTCGAAGATATCTCGGTGAAGCCGTACATGTTCGACTTCCTGCCAAGATCGACTTCGAACCGCGTTTACGGACAAACTGCCGCCGGGTTGCTGAGTGGAGAGCGCCGAGATGATGTGGCTGTTATCGGACTGGTATACAGCTCGACGGGCGAACCGCTTCGCCGGACGACGAAAGCGCGCTTCACAGAGTGGAGCTACAGTCTCGTGGTGCGCTGCCGCTTCGCGATGAGTCCAAGTGTCCACATCGAGCTCCCAATCTTCATTGTGTGAGCAGAAGATGGCGGTCTCTCCATTATCGCACCAACAACCCGACCGACCGATAACCGATGGCAGTAATGGCGCTTTCATCGGTTCGTCCCGTGAAGCCGCCGAGAAACTCGCGTCCACGCCAGCTCCTTGGGTTCAAAATGGCAACTTTGTCGTGAACGCAATCACACCCTGATCTGACCATAAATTCCAAATATCACCCTGTTTTACCATGCATTTAGCAAGGCGTCACTGTACTTCCCCCTCGACTTTAGCGAAGACATGGGTGCAGCATTGGAGAAGACTTGTCCATTTCGAAAATCCACCGGCGCATTTCTCCATCTGCCGGCACTTCGCGCCTCGTTCCTCGCTCCCCCCCCCGCCGCTAGAGCCCTCGATGGCGACGCCGGTCGACTCCAGTGCTGATGCCAAGGCCGTGCTGAGCGTGGCGCTGTCCAGGGCGAGCTTCGCGCCAGGGGAGTTGGTGCAAGGCGTCGTCCAGCTGCGCGTCAACTCGCCCGTCGTCTGCAGTGGTGCGTGCGTGTTGCGGGCCTCCCAGAGCATGTCCAGCGGCGTCTGACGCTCTATCGCGTGTGTAATCGCGAACAGAGGTCGTGGCGACGGTCGTCGGCAAGGAGGCGGTCGCGTGGACCGAGTTCGTGGGCGGCACGACCGTCCCGGGCAGCGAGAAGCACAAGTTCCTCGACGTGCAGGTGCGTCCGTTGGTTCATAATGTTGCTTGGCACCGGACGAGTCTAATGTCTAATGACTCTGCCGATGCCACAGCTCGTGCTGTGTGAGGAGGAGCGGTCGTACGCGCCTGGGGAGCACTCGTTCCCGTTCGAGTTCCAGCTGATGGATGACGCGCCGAGCAGCTTCCGCCTGCATGACCGCACCGCGCACCCTCTCGAGTCTATCATCGCGTCCTCCACGTATACGGTCAAGGCAGCGACGAGTGTCAACGGCGCGCGCTTCCTCGAAGATGTGGCGGCCAAGTTGGACTTTGACGTGACACTGCCGTACACTGGGCCGGGCGTCCAGGGACTCGAGAGCTCGGTCACGGGCAAGGTCGGCACGCTCGCGCTCTTCTCCAAGGGAACGTGCAACGTCGCGGGCTCACTCGACAGGGATGTGTTCACGGCGGGCGAGACGCTCACGGTGCACTCAAGCATCACGAACCAGTCGCCCAAGGACATGAGCGCTATCTCGCTCCGCCTGTACGAGGACCTGACCGTGTCGCTGCCCAACCGGAAGCCGCGCACCGGGTCCAAGGTTGTGTGCCGGCAAGACTACCTTGGCGTCAAGGCCGGTCAACTCTCCAAGCAGGTGCTGCTGCTGCCGTTGCTGTCGTCAGCCAACCGAGAGCCCATCAATGCGACGACGACGACTGGCGCGTACATCAACTGGCACTACCGTCTCGTGATCAAGTGCAAGTACGCGCTGAGCCACAGCGTGCGACTCGAGTTCCCCATCACGGTTCTCCGCGCGCCGACCGCTGTCGCCGTCGCCACGGAATCCAGTGAGCCTGTCGCGGAGCCACTTGCTGTCGACACGGGTAAAAGGCTCGCCTGATGACAGTCGCGCATTGAAACGACACTCGCCGCTCCTGCATTTTTGGGGTTGGGTAAAAT
>JAADYH010000770.1:0-14561 GCA_023338125.1 Phytopythium aichiense | reverse complement strand
TGCATCCGTGATGGTGTACAGGATGCCAGCAGGTACGCGTACTCGGCCAGCAGTCCGGTGCTGCAGCGACAGACGGGAGTCACTCACTCGGCCAGCCACGAACTGCAGAGATCGTCACTGGCGAGAAAGGACCCACTTGACGATACGGCGGCGGTAGTTGCGCTGCTTGAACTGCGAGTCCGGGAAGCAGAAGAAGAGCTTCGTGAGCTGCCCCTTGCGGAAGTAGTGCGGCAGGTAGCGCATCGCGTTGGTGCGGAGCACCGACACGTTTTGGTACTGCAGGTAGCAACAGAGGCATTGAGCCTACGCAGGACCAATCACACGTATGCGGCAGCATTTCACACCTGCCCCGGCTGCTCCGAGCGCAGCGCCTCGATGCGCAGGCGCACATACTCGGTCACCTTGGCGCGAATCTCCAGCGCCAGCGTCAGCTTGTCCGGGAACAGCTCGCCGAGGGCCACTGCGCGCATACAACGCGTGTCACGTGTCAGTCGGCACGTCATTCCTTCTCCCGCAAGGGCTTGACGTGGAGCGCACCCGTGAGCCCGCCGCAGCCGCAGCCGACGCCAGGAAGTCGACCTGCTCTACTCGCTCCGCGACGCCCGGAGACGCACTATCCAAACAAGTCATTGTGCGACAGCGGGTTGGAGTGCGCACGCGAGCGGTAGAACTTCTTCTGCGGGCCCTTGGCCGCCGACGTCGTCGAGGTCGCGTCCGCCATCTCCTGCTGCTGGCGATGATAATTGGTCTTGGTCTCACCCTTGTCCCGAATTTAGAGCGGTGGTCCCTAGATTAAATCTGCCAATACTTTTGTGTAGTTCGGTTCCCGCGAAATAGTACCGTGTTCCACACACTCGGCGAATGCGCGTTCCATGAGCGCGGGAAAGCCATTTTGGGGCGGCGAGACTCCCGCGTTTTTTGCTCGAGCCTCGCGGGTCAGCGGCGGTCGACGACGAAGCGTGCGAGTCGCAGGTGTGCGCGGGCCCGGGGAGACAAGGGAGACGAGGCGGAGGACCGAGTTGGCGCGTAGCAGACTGCCAGTGCGCGGAGATTAGGGATGGAGGACGCGTCGAATCGACCGACTGCTGTGGGGTTCAGTCTCCGGCCCAATGCGGACACAGCCAGCGAGGGAGCGGCGGCGGTCGTGGGGCGTAGTGCGCGCGTCGGAGCGGGCGACGACGAGGCGGGTGCGTTGCGCGGTCTTGTCGGTGGCGGTGGATGAGTTGATGGAGTGTTTGCTGACTTGGACGTGGCCGCGCGGCAGAGCTGTTCTTCCTGATCGCGGACTTCTTGAAGCGCCGGTCGGCGTGCCAGAACGCGGCGAGCGCGCTGGTGGACGAGCTGGCGGCGCATCGGCTGCTGGGCGAGGGCGTCGACTGGCGCGGGCAGCGCAAGGTTGCGACCTACGAGGACTATCGCCTGCGCCACCGCGACATCCGCCCGGGGCATTTGATGGAGCTGCTGCGCAACGTAGTTGGTCGCGACCAACTCGACGGTTCAAGCAGTAGCGGCAGTAGCAGCAGCAGCGGCGACAGACCCGCGCCGGACGCCGTCACCACGTCCACGTCGCTACTGCTCAAGTCGCGGGTCGACGCGACCACGCACGTCGTGCTCTCGGAGGAGGAGCGGATGCAGCTGGCCAAACGGATCGTGAGCCACCTGTCCGCGCTGCGGAGGAACCTCAAGACGCAGCAGATCGTGCAGCAGGTTATCAGCAAGTACGAGCGCCTCCAGCAGTACACGAACGTGCAAGACGCGAGGCTGCTGCCTGCGGACTTGCTCACGCTCATGTTCACGACCGAGACGGACAAAGTGACGGCGCTGGCGGCGGACGTGCGCGCGTTGAAGCAGTTGTTCCAGCTTCGCAAGGAGAGAGACGCGCTTGAGAGCGACATCCGGGAGCTGACGGAGCGCGCGTCGCGAGCGCACGTGTTCAAGTCAACAGCGCGCACCGGCCGCAACCAGATGTCGCTGCTGCAGCGCCGAGAAGTAAGCTCGAAGCGCGTGCCTGGGTTGCCTCCCGCCTACGTCTATAGCCGCATCCGTCGTCTCAAGACGCTGAACGGCCACCTCCAGATCCAGACGTACTGCTTGACGTACGACAAGACGGGCAAGTTCGTCATCACCGGCGCAGACGACAGGTGCAGTGCTTCGTGTCCCCGTGTTGTGTGCTATGATTTCTCACTAACGATTCGCCTTTGGCTCTCACGGTTGACAAGGCTGATCAAGATCTGGTCTCTGGAAACGGGAGACTTGAAGTTCACACTGCGCGGCCACGTCGGCAACATCACCGACCTGGCAGTCAACAATTCGAACACACTGCTTGCATCGTCGTCGGACGACAAGACGGTTCGCGTGTGGGAGCTGAGCACCGGTGCCCCCGTGGCCGTCCTGCTCGGACACTCGAGGTGCGAAAGACACGGTGTCGTTCAGTCTCCGATGGATGACACTGACCATGCGTGTTGTGCCTTGCTGCCAGTATCGTGAATTCGGTTCGCTTCCACCCCAAGAAGAACGTGGTCGTGACTGCGTCGGATGACGGCCGGTGCTTTTGCTACATCCTCCCCGAGATTCCTCGCGTCAATGAACCCGAGACCAGGCTGCAGACAGCCAAGCGACTGTTTGGCTTGAAGGCGTATCTCCTGAGTCTGCACCCCATGTACTCGCTGAGTCACGGGCTGCGCCAGGGCTCGCGCTCCAACAAGGTGCTCTGCTTGAGCTTCAGGTTCGTGCAGCGTGGATGGGACTTGTTGACGGTGGGTGAATCGAGCTGACCCAACTGCTTTGTGAAGTCGATGCGGCAACAACGTCGTGACAGGCGGCGAAGATGGCATCGCGCGAGTGTGGGATATGTCGATCCTGTCGGATCCTCATGCGCCAGCAGTCGTGCCTCGCTATCAGCCGACGGATGAGCCAGGCGAGCGAGTGCTCGAGCCAGACACGACTGTGAACATCGGGCAGGCTGCCGACGGTGCCAACATCGCTGGGCTGGTAGGGTTGGAGGCGGATCTACCTCAGTCTCTTCCCGTGGTTCCACTTCGCCAGGAAGAGCAACCGCAGCAGCAACTGCAGTTGGATGGCGTGGGGCCGGACGTATTCCCCGGGTTGATTGCTCTGCAGCAGCCGCAGATACCAATGATCCCGATGATTGATCCGCAGCAAGCGATCCCATTCGTCCCGACACCTGTGCCAGCAGCGATGTCAGCGGCAACAGCAGCACCAGTTGCACCAGAGGCAGTTCCAACACCCGAGGCAGGGCAGGTCCCAGCACAAGCAGCCCCGCTGATGCCAGCTGCAGCCGGGGCAGTGCCTCAGCAGCCGCAGCTTCCTCAGCTCCCGCAGGGTGGCATCTCGTCCGTGACGGTAGCCGACAGCGACGTCCCGCGCCTTCCAAACAGCGAGCCCATTGCGCTGTTGAAGGGGCACTCTGGTCCGATCACGAACATTATCTTCAGCCACGTTGGGGACCAGGTCGCAACGGCGTCGATCAAGGACGGGTCGACGCGGATCTGGAAGGTCACCAAGAACTACCAGCGCATGAAGAGCATCGTGCTCGAGCCCGAGAAGCCGGACGATGACGAGGCGTTCGCTCGCATGTATGGCGTGCACACGCGGCGGAAAGCGCGGCCAGCCGTGGACACACTCATGTGGACTCGCGACGACCAGCGCTTGATCTCGCTGCACAGTGTCAAGCCGGGGACCCACTCGGTGGATGACGACTGGAGGCAGCGGATCAAGGTGTGGAACCCGTCGAACGGCAACCTTGTGATGACGTTGGGTGCGATCGACCCCGCGAAGCAAATCGGGCACATCAACGCCGTGTTCGCAATGGACGTCCACCCAACCGACTGGCGGATCATTGTGACTGCTGGCTACGATGGCCGCGTGTTCCTGTGGGACATCTCGACAGGCCGAATGCTCAAGTCGTTCGTCAACATGTCGCCCGAGTTCAAGGCGGTGCCCATGCTTGACGGCGGCTTCATGCCGGACGGCAACGGGTTCTGCTTCACGGACCAAATCGGTCGCCTACTCATCTTCGGTACGGGGTCGGGCGAGCAGTACGCCGCGGCGCCAGTGCAGCAGTACTTCCGCCGCGACTACGCGGTGCTCGTCACGGACAGGAACATGAATGTGCAAGACCGCGAGACGCACCAGCTGCCGAGCTTGATGGATAGTGGGCCGCTAGTCGACATTTACCGCATCGAGTACCCACACCAGCCGCCTCACCTCCTCTCGAATGGCGCAGCACTAACTGGCGAGGAGTACGAGGAGAACCGGCGGCAGCGGATTGAGCAGACCAAGGAGTCGGAGATCAAGTGTCGCGTGCGTCATTTGCCCGAGGAAGAAGAGGAGGTCACGACGTTCCCAGTGGCCATTTGTTGCCCGGCAAGAAAACACACGAGGGAGGAGGCGCTCAATGAGGCCATAGCTGCCGATGCCGTCGCTGGCGCCTCGTTCCGTCTGAACGGAGCCCCTGTCACGCTCTCGGAGCTCCGCCGACGCCCCAACTTGATCGGAGCGAGAAGAATTGGCCGACTGCAGCGTCGGCGCAGTTCTGCGTCGTTGGAGGAACGCGACACGTCCATTTTGGAGATGGAGATTTCCAGCGACGACGACCACAGCGACGAAGACTTCCAAGCACCGGCGCGAAACGCAGCGAATGATGGCGATGACGACGAGGAAGAAGAAGATGACGAGGACGAAGATGAAGACGACGAGATGGACGAGGACGATCTTCTGAGTGACAACGAAGACGCAGTGGTGTCCCCGTCGAACTTCCGTCGTCGACGTTTGCGGAGCGCGCGGAGTCCAGCTGCTGATTCCTCACGTCGTTTCCCGAGGCGTGGAGGACGAAGACTTGTTGAGGAAGGGGAGGATGGCGAAGCGGGTGCTACGCGGCAGCTTCGGGGACGTCGACTGCGTCGGCCGGTCGTTGATACCGAACAGTCCGAGGGACCAGAAGAGGAGGCGCGCGACGGTGTGGGAATCGTCGAACGTGATGACGATTCACTCTCGCGGTCGTCTCCGGAGCGCATGAGCGGAGGAGAGAACGTCGTGGTGGAGTCCAACGACGGCTTTATCATGGGCGACAACCAGCTGGACAAGTTCGATCGCAACATGACGTACGACGAGATGCTCGAGGCCAAGCAGCGCCAGCTGGGCATCTCGCGGGAGAACGCGGCTGCGAGCGGGGAAGAGCCGCTGATTTCGTGCGCGTTCTGCAACGAGGGCGACGACGGCGGCCTGCTCAAGCTCCCTGGAGACAGCATGGGCGTCCACCCACTGATCAACGGCTCCCAGCGGCTGTTCGTACACGACCAGTGCACGATCGCGTCCCCGCTGTGCTTCAAGCGGAACGGGAACTGGTACAACGTGACGAAGGAGATCCGCCGAGGCCGGTCCCTCGCGTGCGTCGAGTGCAAGAAGCGCGGGGCCACTGTGGGCTGCGCGATCCCGTCGTGCCCGAGGTCGTATCACTGGAAATGCGCTGTCAACTGCGGCTGGTCGCTCAACCAGATGCAGTTCTACTGCCCGACGCACGAGAGCCAACGCAGCAACTCTGGTCGAGGCCGCGGCGCCGACTCGCCGAGCAGCAGCGAGGGCGACGCAGAGCCCGTCGCGAGGCGATTTGGCCTCGCGTACCATCGCGAGTGGCTGCAGCTGGTGAACCTGCGGACCATCCACCAGTACGTGCCGCAGGTCGGGGACTACGTCACGTACTTCCCTGAGGGCCACTTGGCGTACCTTCGCTACTGCGAGATGCGGAACCCGTCGTTCTTCGCGCGGCTGAGCAAGTTCTATGCTGTCAAGTGCCGCGTCCTCGACGTCAAGTACAAGTTCCCGCTCGTGGGCGAGTACGCCAAGTGCAGCACGATCAAGTGCGAGATCTCGCTCGCAGTGCTTGCTGTCCCGGCATCCCAAGTCGCCTTTGCGAATCATGAGGAAGAGGAGTCCAAGCAAGAAGAGTCGATTGAGCGCGGCTTGTTTGATGGGGACCACTCGTTGTTTGCCAAGTTTGCCAGCGTCGACCAAGCCCTTCGACCGACGGAGAGTGACGCGAACGCGGCGGGCGCCACGACCTCCACCTCGCCTCGCTTCCAGTTCAAGATGGTGTACTACTCGAACGACGTGGCCAACTTCTTGGTGCTGGACCACGTCTATGACAATGGTGTTCGAGGCGGCTGGGAGGTGGGCGATCGCGTCAAGATGCCGTACGTCCAGCTGGACTCGTTCGGGCTCGAGACGGGGTCCAAGATGTCGTTCGGAGTGATCGAGAGCATCGCGCCGAAGGAGGCGGTGGGGAGCAGCGGCCCGACGGTGTCTCCGTGGGAATGTATTATCGTCGACTGGGAGAGCGAGGAGGACGAGACGTGTGCCGTGTCTCCGTGGGAGCTCGAGTTCGCGGATCCGGACCGCCAGCGAGAGAAGCGGCAGCGCGAGATCGCGCGGCCGAGCCCCAAGCTGTTCCTGTCTCGCCTGATCTCCGCCGAGAAGCGCGACGTGCTGATGCAGGTCGTGGACCAGATCACGTCGCTGTCCATCTCTCGCGATTTCATCTACCCGGTCGACGAGAGCTTCCTTGACTACCTGATCACGGTGCCCAACCCGATCGACCTGACCAAGATCCGCCAGCGCCTGCGCCTCGGGTACTATCGGCAGGTCGAGGCGTTCATCGCCGACGCCAAGCTGTTGTACATCAATTGCGAGACGTACAACATCCAGTCGAGCTCTATCGCGCAGAACTCGCGGAGTCTGTACTCGTCGCTGCTGACGGAGGCGCAGCGGCACTTCCCGCACTTGATGGCAGACTCGACCCAGGCGCCGAGCACGCTCAGTGAGTTCACATTCCCTCCAGACGACTACGTGTCGACGTTCCCCTTCGAGTCGGAGGAGGATCAGATGGCGCACCTCAACGTGGACGTGTCCGAGGCGACGTACGCGGAGCCGGTCACTGAGCAGCAACGCGATGAGGACACGGCGACGCCTTCGATGGGCACAGCCGCGGCGGCGACGTCTCCTGCTCGACCAATTAGCGTGGACAACACTCCAGCACAGGCAACGCCGTCGCCAGCACGGAGGGTGCTTCGCAACAGCGCGCAGAGGAATGGCGGCGACAGCGACGTCGGCCAGTACCAGTCGCCAACGCGTGCGCTGCGGTCGCCTCCCGCCTCCACCGGCCGCGCGGGCACTCGGTCCACGGCGCTGCGTTCCGGTCCGTCGCCGAGTGCGTCATTCGAATCGCCCGAGAGCGTGCAGTCTCCGTCGAGAGGTAGTCGTCTGCGACGGGCGGCGCGTGTTGTGACGACGCCAGTGGCGCCGGCGGACGCCAAGCCGACGCGGAAGCGCCAGCGCGACACGCCGGAGCAAGAGGTCGTGACGTACGATGGACTGCTGGAGAAGCTGACGAGTGCGCAGCGCGAGGTGTTCGACGGCGCGTGCGCGGACGACTTGGGGATGGTGCTGCAGGACTTCCACGAGGCGCTCATGCAGGCGGACGAGTACAGCGTGTTCGCGTCACCCGTGACGGAGGAGATCGCGCCGCAGTATTTCGACATCATCTCGACGCCCATGGACTTTGGCACGATGCTGGAGCAGCTCGCGCAGTACGGGACCTTCCAGGAGTACTACGTGAGTTGCTGGCGCGGATTGGATTGCCCGGGTTGATATGACTGACTGACGGCGGTGGACTTGTGCTGGACCGAACAGGACGACGTGCACCTCGTCTTCTCGAACGCCGTCACGTACAACACGTGGGGGTCGCCCATCGGCGAGGTCGTGGCCGAGCTGCAGAAGTACAGCGTCAAGTTCCTGCTGGACGCCATCGGCGCCAACCGCGGGCAGGCCGGCGCGCTGGCGGCCAGAGGCCACCGCCGGGCCGGTCGGAGCCGCGCCGGCGCCACCTCGAAGCCTCCAGCCCGGCGAGCGAGCGATATGGCGGTGCGCGCGAGAAGCACAGCGCTGGGCAAACGCCGCGCACGTTCGGTCGTCTCGGACGGTGAGGAGAACGAGGGCAGCTGGGGCAGCGACTACTCGGAGAGCACGGCCAACGACGACGACGATGAGGACGATGAAGAGGAGGAGGAGGAAGACGACGCGGACAGCGACGACAGCCGTCGGGGGCCCAAGGCGCGCGCCAAGGCCAAGGCCAAGCGCCGACGCCGCTGATGATGGGGACCTGTAGGAGACACGTGTGAGCTAGACATGAACGCTATGCAGATGATCGTTCACCACTTGGATTCGCTGTTACCGCCGTGTCCGAGTCGTCCTCTAGGAAGTAAATAGGTGCGCGCGTCATGGCACCTCAGAAGAGCAGCACGCCCGTGCGCGGGGCCGCGCTCTGCTCGTCCGCGGCGCCGTCGCTGACGCGCGAGTCCATCTTGTTGATGATGCGCGAGGCCACGACCTCGAGCGCCTTGAGGTCCGCGGGCTTGACGCGCTCGCGCGGCGCCGTATCGATCAGGTTGAGCGCGCCGACGATCACGCCCGAGTCCTTGACGATGAGCGGCACGCCGATGAAGAAGCGCATGCTGGTGGACGCCGCGAGCGGGTTCTTGGCGAACCGCGGGTCGAGCTGCGTGTCCAGCACGACCGTCGGCTCGCGAGACATGAGCACGTGCGCGTCCGGCGCCAGGTCGCGCGGCAGCTGGTCGCCGCGCAGGCCGATGGTCGTCACGAGCAGGCTCGTGGACACGGCCACGACGCTGATGGCACCCACGGAGCACTGGATCGTCGAGCACGCGAACTGCAGCAGCTCGCGCAGCTCCGTGTTGGTGAAGTGCTGCGACAGGTTGAGCGTCTTGATGCGTTCCAGACGCGCGGCTTCCGTCGGCGGCATGGGTGCGTCTGGCCACGGGTTCCCCTTGGAGTACGACAGCTCATAGCCCCACTTGGGCAGGTTCCGCGACGCTGGCGGCTCCATCTCGGGCTGTTGCTGCCGCGGGCGGCTCGTACCGTTGCGAGCACCCGCCTTGGCAGTCGGGAGACTGGGAGGGACAGCAGAGCTGGAGGCGATCGGCGCAGCGGCTGCTGGAGGAGACGGCATGGGGCTCGACGCCGTTGAGGACGACGGAGACGGCCGCTTGCCTCGCGGAGTCGCGGCCGACGTACTCGCCGGAGCAGCACCTTGCGCCTTGTTGGCCGGGCTCATAGCTGTCACTGGTCGCTGGGTTGGCTGGTGATGCTGAAGTGCAAGGTGGCCACGCGCCGACAGGCTGTGCTGATGGGGCACTGCAAACGCGGTAAAGGTTGCCGCCGCGTGCCCTGCCGCAGGCGACTCGGGCTGCACTCGCGGTGTGAGACCGCCCCCGGAGCTTCCACTGCCGCTGGTGCTGGTTGGACTGCGGCCTCGTGTCGGACGACGGGTCGCGCCAGGAGCCTGGTACACCGTGAAGCCCACGGCTCTGTCACTGCCCGCGCCAGCGAGGTTCACATCGCTCGATCCTTCTTGAGAGAGGCTGCGCGTCGACTTGTACGCGCCACTAGAAGGCGCGGGTGCGGGTGATTGCGCCGCTGCTGCTGATGAGGCGCCGCGTGTCGACCGCGAAGTCGCCGCCGGTGCCGACGACTGCGCCGCGGCAGAAGACGCGCCGCGAGTTGGTCGGCTGCTAGCACTACTAGAAGGAGTTGATCCACCACTTGAAGGCGTCGCCGAACTGACCTTGCGCTCGAGCTTGGCGGTGCGCAACTGCGGCGTCTGCACCTGATAAGCTGGCACGGGGTAGTTGTCGTGTGAGGTGGTGCGGTGGTGCGTCGGTGCTGAGGCTCCGTCCTGGGTTGAGATGCTGCGGTACAGCTTGGTGCGCGCGACGGCGGTGGGCTTGTTCACGACTTCCTGCGAGACGCTGCGCACAGCCTTCATCGGCGGAGGACTATTGGACGAACCAGTGTTGGCCCTGTCGCCGCGACTGGTTGATGTGCTGATCGTGTTGGACGAGGTGGCCGTCTTGGACGAGGTGGCCGAGACGATGGAGGTGCTAGTAGCCGGCGGCGGTTGCGCTGACTCGGCCACGTGCGCCATGGATCCGAACGACTCCATGCTCCAGGACCGGTCGCGGTTGTCTCCGTCCGAGTACGTGCTAGACGTCACGCTCCCGCGCGTGCTGTCCGAGAAGGTGCGTCCGTTGCCGCCGCCGCGCGATGAGAACTCGTTCCAGGACGAGACGCTCGACATGCTGCCGCGCTCCGAGAGGTCGAACGATCCGCCGGTCGAGGTCGACGAGCTGCTCCACGGTGTGAGGCTGTCGCCGCGCAGGCAGCCGCGGCAGACGCGCGCGCTGGCGGTGAGCACGGACGAGCGCAGGTCGGAGCGCATCTCGGAGCACTTGCCGCAGACGGTGCCGCCGCAGATGCGGCAGTGGTGCTTCTTGGACAGCATGCCGAACTTGGCGTTGCAGACGGCGCAGGCGTTGGCGTAGGCCCAGTGGCGACGGTCACGCAGCTGGTTGCGCCGGATACGGCGGTTCACAAGCGCGCTGGGCACGTTGAGAGCGCCTTCAGCCACGCGCAGGAGCCACTCGCTGTCCCGGTCGGCCGTGGCCGCATTGAAGGGCGCCGTGACGAAGAAGCTGACGCGCGTCGTGTCGCTACCGGGCGTCTCGGACGCCTCGACGACGAACCCGCAGTTCCGGAGCGTGCTGCGGCGCATCTTGGACGCGGGGAACAGCGGGACGCACGTCGGCAGGTCGATCGACTCCCAGATGGACACGCCGTAGGACACACGCGGGCGCTTGTCCTTGGCGGGCGCCGCCGTCGCGAAGCTCTGGTTGAAGCGCATGAAGAAGAACTCGCGCAGCGGCAGCGGCTTGGCCGCCTTGTCGCCGCCGCTGGGCGATGCCACGTCCTTGACGGCCATCCACTGCACCGCCATGCTCGTCTTGACCGGCGAGGTGGGCCCCGCGGCGGCCTGCGCGCCGGCGGGCGGCACGTTGGCGCGCGTGTTGGTCGCTCGGCCGGCGTCCCGCTTGACGCGCGCCATATCGACGTCCGTGTGGTAGAGGCAGGTGCTGGCCGAGTAGAGCTGCGCGCCGAGCAGGTCCTCGAGCGTGGCGTCCACCTCGCTCGGCTCCTTGGCCGAGAGCAGCGAGAGCACCTCGGTGCAGCTCGTGCCCTGCAGGCGTAGCACGCCCTTCATCACGAGCAGCTGCTGCTTGCGGTCCAGCATCTCGTACACCTCGAAGCTGCCCCGCTGCGCGCGCAGCACGGCCTCGGCCGTGATGCTCTCGCTGGCCGGCGCGCCGCGGTCGTCCTCGTTCACCCAGCGGATGAGCTGCGCCACGCGGCTCTCGCCCGTGCGCGCCAGCCGCGCCACGCGCTCCTTGCCCAGCTGCTTGCCCACGGCGTAGTGCCGCGCCACCTGCTCCACGTAGCCGAGCGAGGACGCCGCGGCCGCGGACGGCAGCCCGCCCATGGCGCTCTCGGGGATGAACATGCTGCTGCCTTGGCCTGCCTTGCTTTCGCCTGTCCGGTCTCGGGGGAGTATACAATAAATAAGTCAAAACCGGCCCAGCGAGCAGCGGCGGGGGAACGTCCCCGAGGCGACCGACTTCTAAACTGGCCAAAGCGCAAGTGGAGGAGCCGGGGCGGGTCGGGGGATGGTGGGCCTTTTTTTTTTCCTCACTCGGTGTTTGTATGGCGGAAGAGGGCTGTATGGGATACAGTATGCGGTTGAGGAGGCCGCGGGCCACTTGGCGGCTGGATGCCGACCGACTGACTGACTATACTCAAGCGCAATGTAAAGATGTAAAGAGACTGGCCGGGATCACTCGCCAGCCCGGCACGGAATGACACGCACGGAATGTGGGACGACTCGGGCGTCGTGTATCCGCGGCGGGGGAGGTGCCGGGCTCGCCGCGGGTACATGACATGCGCACCGTGCCTTGCGCGATGGGAAGACTAATCGCCGGCCGCGTCTTGGTCGTCTGGTCCACGGTCACCGTGGCGGCGGTGGGTGGCCTTCCCGCCGTGGCCAGTCGGCCGCGCTGGCCTCCTGCATCCTGGGCCTGTGGCTGCGAGCCCAGTCCGCCGATCAGCGCACCGTCGACGTCAGCGCGACCCGGCGACCGACCCGCCGCGCGTGTCTTCGGCCCGCCGGCACGGCACAAGCGACCCGACACGGCGACACCCACACGTCCGCAATGGACATCCTATAATAGCGAGCCCCCCTCCGCTCGGTCCGCCCCCCGCCGGCGACGTGGCGCCGAGGAGCAACTCCTCGCTCGTTACTCACGCGCGCATGGTGCACCCCGCGTGCCGGCGCGCGCCTCCTATTGTATTAGTAAGCGCTATCAGAGCGCCGGGCGGGCTGCACCCAGGTGCGATCGGTCCGACGCGCGCGAATGATATTGAGAGGCGGACACGGCGCTCGTTACGCACGCGCGAGCGCCGCGTTGCCGAGTCGTGGGCTGGATAGCGGTGGACGCGCGCCAAGAGGCGAAATTTTGCTCGCCGTGTGCGATCGTCGAGGCGCCCGCGCAGCGGTCGGCGACTGATCGCCATGCCGTGGGCGGCGGCCGTCTCCACGCCGTGCCGGCGCGACGCGACGTCGAGACCCGGGGACGTCCACTCGGGTGACAGCGCGTGCGACTGCGGCGGTCGCACGCCAAGGCGCGCGTCTCGAGTGCTCGGCTCGCAGTCTCCGTCCTCCTGCCACCAGACGCGGCGCTAGGCGCTAGGCGGCGGGCAGCCGCGCCGTGCTGGCTGGCTGCTCGGCTGCGCATCGGGAGGATGCGATCTCGGATTTGACGCGCGAATCTTCTTTACATGGCGGCCAAGCGCGCGGCGACGTTTACTCATACGTTACTCATCGCTGGCTGGGGAGACCGTCCGGGCCGTCCGCTCGTCGACAGGCAGAGCAGCAGGCCGTCGCACCGCTGCCGGGCATTTCGCTTGCTCGCCGGTCGACACCACAAAGCTTTGAACGATTTTTTACCATGCTGAAATCAAGGCACAATAATTCACTTTACGTTGCACAATAACAGAAATGATCGCTTTAGTGCGACTCGCGCTGACGTTCATTCGAATCCCGGAATCCTGACGGATGGCACACGTCGCAGATCTGATGCGCCACGTTGCAGTTTGCAGCCGCAGATGTTCTGGATCGAGCTCATTCCACCTCGCTTGATACGAGCAGGACGCAACCTGTAGGTATTGACCATCAGGCTGCAGTCGTCTTGAGGCTGACAGATTGACTCTGCTGATGGAAGTCCCGCTTTCGTCGCACCATGACAGGATAATCTGGTCCGGTTGCATCAAGTTGAGGACATCAACCACTCACTCCGTCATGCACCTAACGACCCGAGGCAGAGACACAAGGAGAGTCGAGGAGCCTGGCTGCAGAGCGCTTCAGACAACGACCCCACCCGAGTTGCTCATTCCACAACTCGCCTCCTCTCCAACAAGACACCCACCCGCCTCCAGTCAACCAAGTCCACAAACCACGACCATGATGACCGCCAAGCGTCTTGCCATCCTCGTCGCGGCGCTCTTCGCCACGGCCACCGTCACACTCAGAGGTGCCGGCGTCGCTGCTGCTACCACATCCACTACCGGCTCAACTGATGGTTCTGCCAAGAGGACCGAGTCCATGACGACGGCCAACGTCGGAGGCTCTGGCATCGTGAGCAGCTCCATCAAATTCGAGTCGGCGCGGTCTTCGCAGCTGGAAGGCTATGACAGCTACGGCAGCTACAACAGCTACGGCAAGAAGGGCTACGGATACGAGAAGAAGGATGACGGATACGGGTACGGACACGACGACAGCGACGACTACGGCAGCGGCGACAGCTACGAGAGCTACGGCAAGAAGCGCCACGGGTGCCGTCGCCGCCACCACCACGGCCGCAAGCACGATGGCCACGACTACGGTCGCGACAGCTACGACGACAGCTCGGACGACTACGACAACGGCTATAGTAGTTACAGCGGCTACGACGGCAAGGGCTACAGCAACGGCTACGGCTACGGCTACAACGGCTACAACGGCGGTGGCTACTGAGTCGGCTACTGATCACCTCGTGTGGAGGAGTCATCGTGTGTGCGAATATGAGTGCCCAACCTGGACGACAGGCAGGCGAGCAGGCAGGTTGGTTGTTACAGTAGCGATCGTTGCAGTGGAGCGAGTCTGGATGCTAATGCAGTCGAGCGTTTTTTAGTTTGTCGTGGCGACAAGAAATGCCGAATTACGCGCCAGCGATCGTGCTTGCCGTCGCTGTGCACGCCAAGCTTGACCTTCAAGTGGGATTCCGGGATTCATGTCACTCGGGTGAGGGGGTCACTTTTTTGCCCTGCTGCACTGTCGAGTCAATTCATGCAAGGTGGAACCACGTCACGAAGGTGACGTTGCGGTGGCTCGCGAGAGCGAAGCGGAGCGCACACCTGCCAGCTGGTCAGCGAGACTGGCGACGGGTGCTACTGCCTGCAGATGATACCGCAGACAACAGGCCGCATGGCCTGAAGGCCACCTCCACCCGAAGGAAGAGGCACCTGTGAACACTTGGGTATACAGACAGACTCCAGCTCTGGAAAGCGCACGCGGCCACGGTCGGCCGCGGCGCTCGCAGTCG